>CALNHX010001675.1:0-211866 GCA_940337035.1 Agriotes lineatus
CTGCATGTTTTCCAGAATACAATTATAGATTGTTATACTCTTCAATGTATATTATGTGCTGAATCGTACCTACATTAAAGGGTAGAAAACCATATTCATACTCATATTTTGATTCTCGCGGCCCAGATATGAATTAAGGGGGTGCCCGTTACATGACAAAAAACCCCTGGACAAAAAATCTCGGACAAAGACCCCCCCGACGAAAAACCCCGCGGATAAAAAACCTCAGGACTAAAAACCCCCCGGATAAAAAACCTCGGGACTAAAAACCCCCACCATAAAGAAAACACTCGCACATTATGTGGGGTCCGTGGGCGATTATTATTATTACTAGCTGAAACCCGCGGCATATGCCGCATTTAAAATATACGACGAATCTAATAACTTTTGTTGCACTAAAGAAAGTTTTAAAAGCACGTTACAGATTGGAAATATTTGGATAGCCTCCAGGCCACTTTCCTCCTACATATTGGATAAACCGATACTGCTGAATTGAATAGTGTCTTCTTTTTTCTGTTCAGTATTAAATGCTAATTATTGTTACAATGCTATAAATCCAGTTAGTGGAAATGTCACTGGGACAGTTTCTAAAAACTAAATTCCTGGAATTTGCTGATCTCTAAAAGCACTATATTTAGACCAACCTACAATTTTCTGAAAATAGGGACAATTAAGTACTTATCTGCTTTTGGAATATCCCAAATATAAAGGAAATATTATGTTTTATTGATATGATGGATAATTTGTATACGTATTTAAGTGTCCAATTCCTATTCCAAAAACTCAGGTAATCAACCCCACTTGTAAAACAACCTGATATCAGCAACATTATTGCTTAAAGTTCTTGGTGTTCAGTCGCTTTTGTAATTTTGTCTTGGTATATTGTTTATTTGGCTTGGTGTCTTGTTCTTATAAGTGGTGTGTGAATCAACATTAGGGTGACCACCCGTCCCGATTTACCCGGGACAGTCCCGTGTTTGATGACCAATGTTCCGGTCCCGAGTTGGTATCGCCCGGGACATAACATTTCCCGATAGAGGGTAAATTTATTTCCCCCCTTTATTTCATGTATTACGACTTCATTTCGTCAGCAAAAGCAATAGCTGACAAAATTTTTTAGCTCTTTGAAAAAGCACAATCTTCCAAGTAATAGAATATCAGCATTGTCTGCAGATAATGCAGCCGTAAATTTTGGAAAACAGAACTCCGTCTTTAAAATACTATCTCTCAAAAATGGTAAACTCTTAGCTGCACATTGTCCAAGATTTTAAGATTTTTACTTCCTCTTACGAAAGGAAGTATTGGGTTCACCCCAAAAATTCTAAATTGAGTTTTCCACAGATTTAAAGTACCCTGAACCCAAAATACATATTTTTGTTCATTGGTCTGTCATTCTGTCTGTGTATGTGTGTCTGTCTGTCTGTGAACAGAATATCTCAAAAACGAAAAGAGGTATGGCGTTGAAACTTCGTAAATAAGTTTTGTGTACTATCTAGATGCGACAGCAAGCTTTTGAAGAAAATTTTTCAAAAACAACTCTTAAAACGATTTTTTTTCAATCTTTACATGTTTATTACATTTTTAATTTATATTGATGAAAGATAGGTGATTTTCCAGTTGAATACCACCAAAAAAAGTTTCGTTTGTTTTTTTCCTATTTTTTTATGAACTCCTATTTTAAATAGAACATCCGGTATATTATTAAGTTTTGAATTCAGCTTAAAAAATTTGTCTCTTGAACTAACGCTCCATTTTGTAGGGTTTCTTTAGCAATTGTAATTTTTGAAAATGTCTGACAAATAATGCTTAAAAATTAAAAATGAAATTTTTGGCTAATTATAAGACCACTGTAAAAGGAAGTTGTGTGCGTGTATCACACGAGATTTTTTTCTATTCGTTAGTAGCTATGGTCAATATAAATAAATAGGTGTCAAATGTTCCGAGTTAGCTTTTCCAAAAGGTGGTCACCCTAATCAACATGGTAAGTAAAATGTCCATCATATTACCTACTTTTTCTACAAAAAAATACGTAATTGGCTTAACTAATGTTATTACACATTTATATTTGTCAATAAATTTCCTGAACATATTCTAAGTACCTACGAGATTTAAAAAAGAGCTAGTATTATTGCAATTTTTTTTCAATTGATAACTGTAAATCAGTTGGTTTCTGGCCTGCCCATGAAAGTTGGTGTTTTATATTCCGCTAGTGATTTAAAATTTTTATTGCGCTAGCGCTTTAAAAATGTCAAATAAATGTCAACCAAAATAAATCAATAATTTATCAAAAAATTAACATAAGTACATTACAACTAAATTAACAAAACGACGTCCAAGTCGTCAATTTTCATTTTGACCAGTTCTCCAATGCGACAACCGCCAGCAATACCCATAAGTATAGTCTGCAATGTAATTTTACAATTAAAAGGAAACAAATGGATCAATAATGCTAACCTTTGCAAATAAATACTTCTCGTCCGGTGAAGTACGAATGCACCTCAAAACTTCGTCGCGGCTAAGAACTTTCGACTTATTGGGCTTAAAGTCCTCTTGCGTTTTGCTTGGAAAAGTTACTGGCTCCACACAAATAAAAATTAAATTAAAACGATTTTCATACCATATATGAATGTGACCAGTAAGTGTATATATACAGTGTGTCCTAGATCGAGTGGGATTGCATAGGTAACTTTTTTATCATTGAAGATGGAGATTTGGTGAAATTGGCAATGTCGAACCAGTTAAGTTATTTAAAAAAAACTAAAAACTGTCATTTTCTTGTATGTCAAATATCGTTGTAAGTATAAGAGATACGAAAAAAAGTTTTATATAAAAGTCGCTGTTTTCGATGAGACCAATTTAAAATTGGTGTTGAACAAAAATTCAAAATGGCTGCTTTTGAGGTACTCGTATCAACTTCTATAAGTTATATGGGCGCCATATTTGATTTTTAGGTTACTGAATAGAATTTTTCATTATCTTTTCAACGATGTAAGATAACGTATGATTGAATAAAAAATACCAGTAAAATTAATTGTTTTTACATTTTAATCAAGTAGGCTTACATGGATCAAAACAAAAACAAACATTTATTTAAAAACAAAACATAATCCTGATAATCACATGAAATGATCAAAATGCTGGCGATTGTTAGCGAAACATAGTTGACACCATTTGACGACACGACGGGTTACTTTACGCAAACTTTCTTATTGTTTTTCATCATAGCTGGTTACCTACTTGATTATACATTTAAAAAGCAATATCACGATGGTTTTTGTGGTTCAAGTACTTAGTACTGAATTAAAATGTTACTAAGTATTATAGGAATTACATACAAAGGTTTTCTAAAATAAATTTCAACTAATTTTGTTTTGATCCATGTAAGCTTACTTGATTAAAATGTCGGTCACGTATTCACCGTAACATATCCAAGTTTGTATCAAGGTAGTAACAAGAAAGTTTCATAGATATTACTTGTACAGAACAAAAGTTACATATCACTGTTCTCTCTATGATCCTTTACAGATACGTAACAGGATCATTGTGTTCACTGGGAAAGAATCATTGAAAATGAACAGGGCTATGCAACAAACATTGCAGTAGTTCATATACGTTTTCTGAATTTTCCTTGTCTCTAAAGCAGAATCGTGTTGTCCTAACTCTCTCTTCATCGTAATAATAAAATAACGTTGCACGCAATTGCAAAACGTCGGTTAAGTCAATTTGACATGCATAACCCTGTTCATTTTCAATGATCGTAAGTGTACATGTCCAATGTAACTATCCGGGAAGCATCAGATTTTGTTTGTAAGTTATTTAGTGGAATTTCATTATGTGTGTGCTTATTTTTTGTGTGTTAACAGATAAAAATGAAAGTTTGGGACTCGATATCATGTTTTAATTTGTGTTACGATTTAATTATACTTTAAATCCCAATGGCACATATGAAGCAATTACATACAGTGTGTCCCAGATCGACTGGGATTGCATGGGTAACTTTCTTATCATTGAAGATGGAGATTTGGTTAAATGGCCAATGTTTTCCAGTTTCATATGCTGATTTAATATCTGTTTGAAAAAGTTCAGAATGTCGAACCAGTCAAAAGTTATTAGTAAAAAACTAAAAACTGTCATTTTCTTGTATGTCAAATATCTTTGTAAGTATAAGAGATACGAAAAAAGTAATATTTGATTTTTAAGTTACTGAATAGAATTTTTATTCTCTTTTCAACGATGTAAGATAACGTATGATTGAATAAAAAATACCAGTAAAATTAATTGTTTTTACATTTTAATCAAGTAAGCTTACATGGATCAAAACAAAATTAGTTGAAATTTATTTTAGAAAACCTTTGTATGTAATTCCTATAATACTTAGTAACATGTTAATTCAGTACTAAGTACTTGAACCACAAAAACCATCGTGATATTGCTTTTTAAATGTATAATTAAGTAGGTAACCAGCTATGATGAAAAACAATAAGAAAGTTTGCGTAAAGTAACCCGTCGTGTCGTCAAATGGTGTCAACTATGTTTCGCTAACAATCGCCAGCATTTTGATCATTTCATGTGATTATCAGGATTATGTTTTGTTTTTAAATAAATGTTTGTTTTTGTTAGGATCCATGTAAGCCTACTTGATTAAAATGTAAAAACAATTAATTTTACTGGTATTTTTTATTCAATCATACGTTATCTTACATCGTTGAAAAGAGAATAGAAATTCTATTCAGTAACCTAAAAATCAAATAAAAAGTTTTATATAAAAGTCGCTGTTTTCGATGAGATCAATTTAAAATTGGTGTCGAACAAAAATTCAAGATGGCTGCTTTTGAGGTACTCGTATCAACTTCCTTAAGTTATATGGGGGCAATATTTGATTTTTAGGTTACTACTGAATAGAATTTTTTATTCTCTTTTCAACGATGTAAGATAACGTATGATTGAATAAAAAATACCAATAAGATTCATTGTTTTTACATTTTAATCAAGTAGGCTTACATGGATCCTAACAAAAACAAACAACATTTATTTAAAAACAAAACATAATACTGATAATCACATGAAATGATCAAAATGCTGGCGATTGTTAGCGAAACATAGTTGACACCATTTGACGACACGACGGGTTACTTTACGCAAACTTTTTTATTGTTTTTCATCATAGCTGGTTACCTACTTGATTATACATTTAAAAAGTAATATCACGATGGTTTTTGTGGTTCAAGTACTTAGTACTGAATTAACATGTTACTACGTATTATAGGAATTACATACAAAGGTTTCTAAAATAAATTTCAACTAATTTTGTTTTGATCCATGTAAGCTTACTTGATTAAAATGTAAAAACAATAAATTTTACTGGTATTTTTTATTCAATCATACGTTATCTTACATCGTTGAAAAGAGAATAAAAATTCTATTCAGTAACTTAAAAATCAAATATTACTTTTTTCGTATCTCTTATACTTACAAAGATATTTGACATACAAGAAAATGACAGTTTTTAGTTTTTTACTAATAACTTTTGACTGGTTCGACATTCTGAACTTTTTCAAACAGATATTAAATCAGCATATGAAACTGGAAAACATTGGCCATTTAACCAAATCTCCATCTTCAATGATAAGAAAGTTACCCATGCAATCCCAGTCGATCTGGGACACACTGTATGTAATTGCTTCATATGTGCCATTGGGATTTAAAGTATAATTAAATCGTAACACAAATTAAAACATGATATCGAGTCCCAAACTTTCATTTTTATCTGTTAACACACAAAAAATAAGCACACACATAATGAAATTCCACTAAATAACTTACAAACAAAATCTGATGCTTCCCGGATAGTTACATTGGACATGTACACTTACGATCATTGAAAATGAACAGGGTTATGCATGTCAAATTGACTTAACCGACGTTTTGCAATTGCGTGCAACGTTATTTTATTATTACGATGAGGAGAGAGTTAGGACAACACGATTCTGCTTTAGAGACAAGGGAAATTCAGAAAACGTATATGAACTACTGCAATGTTTGTTGCATAGCCCTGTTCATTTTCAATGATTCTTTCCCAGTGAACACAATGATCCTGTTACGTATCTGTAAAGGATCATAGAGAGAACAGTGATATGTAACTTTTGTTCTGTACAAGTAATATCTATGAAACTTTCTTGTTACTACCTTGATACAAACTTGGATATGTTACGGTGAATACGTGACCGACATGTGTCTAACATAAAACCAAGTTACTTACTTGACACATTTAAATTTATTAAAAATAAGCTTGGAAATGTGCGCCGTATACGTCACCGATACGTGTCAAAAATAAACTCTACAAACTTATTTGATACATTTAAATGTAATAATATAATATTTTCTATTCTTAATATATAAACCCCAAAATTTGTTGGGTTTGTTAATTGAGACACAAATTATTTACCTACATTTTTTAAGCTCTTTATAAGTTATTGTAAAAACAAAAATTACTAAAAAGCAAATAATACCCTTATAATCTACATGTACAAAAGTCATATGAACATTTAAAAAACTGTTTTTTATTAGGTTAATTTTTATACATATACCGAGTGTAAATATATAGTCTAAGGAATTAATACTATACAATACTATTTATCACATTCTTTAATTACGATTTAAAATACGCGCCATTAACCACAAGTCCGGATAGTGCGGGTTTATGAGGACAGAGCGTATTTGTTTACTCTTTGTCTTTGTGCGTGTTTGATTATCCTTGGGGTGTTAATTTATTGCTTATGGTAAGTACTTATTAAAGAAAACAATAATTGTAAAACAGCTCATTCAAGTTGTGTGTGAATAACTCTCTGGAGCTACCAATTAGCTATGTAAAATACGTTATTAGATCACAACTTCAGTAAGTTGACTCTTGCCTAACATCACTTTTTTATTTGATTGTTTGCCTTTTACCGCCTTTTTATAGTAGGTATAGCACAAATTTTATATTAAATTTTATTTACTATAGTTAACATTTTTAGCTAGCTTATACGTTGCAAGAAAATATGCTGCAGATAATACAACAACAGATAATGAAGAGAATAAAGGCCGTGGAAAACGTAAGAAGAAAAAGTCTGTGTTAGTACAAGACAACAGCAGTGAAGATGAACAATCAGATAGAAGTAAGTTTAATATTAAGAACAGTAAATCAAAGAGAATTGTTTATTTTATTCTAGGTTATTCTCCACCGCCAAAAATACCAAGGATTAAAAATACCCCAAAACTTCCAAATAATGAAAAACCGCCTGAAATGCTCATTAATGATAATAACATTAATGAATCAGAAACTAATCCCCAGCAATTACAAGAAATTGTGGATTTATTATCTCAAAATGTTGATTTTATTAATGCACTTATTGCTTCTGCTCCAGTGGTGTTCCTTGATGATAATCAAGTAAATATGCAAAATGAAGCTTCTTCGTCGTCGACAGCTATGGTATCCACTCCCACATCAAGTTCAAGTAAGTAGATTTTTACACTTCAAAAATGATTGTTGGATATTTTGTATGTCGTACATCAAATACTATCAGGTATGCAACTACATCGAATGAAGATAGTGTACTAAGTAAGTATATAGTAAATAATAATGATTCCTTAAGTTACATATAAATCAGTAACTTTTCATGTGTCATTTTTCAGCTAATAAATTTTTCCACCTGTGTTCATACATCAAATTAGCATTGCATAACATTGATGCAAGATTAAGAAAAATAGAAGAAAATAGTTGCAACTCAGCAAGAAATGAAATTTATGATTTCAGCAAGTTTGAAGACTTAATACCAATTAATTCAAATGAAGAATTAAACAACTTTGGAGTATTTATAGAAGATGGGGCACATAAAAATTTGTTTGTGAGTAAATTTTTGTTTTATACACTCCCCTCCAAAAAACCGGATCAGTTTTTGATTTTTTGAAATGAAATTCTAGTTTTTCATATTACATATCTTTTCATTTTCCTGATCTTTTTAATAAAAAAATTACTAATTTGTATTATTATGTTTACTGTCATTAAGCAATACTTACATAAATATAAAATGCATATTCAGACATTTAAAAATGATCTGTTGTATAAAAATTACATTTAAAAAAATGATTCGTTTTTTTGGAGGGTAGTGTATTAGAAAATATCATGTGATCTCTTAACTTTCCAATTAGAGAAGGCTATGTCAATTACAAAATTTTGGCCAGTACCTTAAACGTAGCTACGAAAGTGATGAATGAGGAAGTAACATTTATGTTATCGTAACCCAACCTCAATGTAACACATAAATGGTATAAACCAATAAACGGTCCTATGTAATTTTACGGTTATGGCCTACTCTATAACTGGAAATTTAAATGATCACATGTTATAATGAACTTATATTTATTTTAGAAAATATTTGTGAGTTCAATAAGTGGCAGAGACGGCAAGGATTTTTGTCAACGAATTTTTAAAAGAGTGTTTACTAATAAAATGGCTACTAAATGCAGCTGGCTTGGACAGCGAAACAATATAAAAAAATGTGATTTGAAAATTACTACAATAATTAAACGTTAGTATTTTATAATACATTTATTTAATGAAATTATGCATTATCAAGTATATTTTAGGTGTAGTTATGTCCCAGTTCAAAGATTTCAAAGAAGCAAATTTTGACATTGTGATTAGTGAATGGTTTAGGCAGGCTAAACTGCGATATTCAAGAGAAATTTCAAAACAAAACAAAGAATAAAATACAATATTTTTTCTTGTTATATATAATTTTGTTTTTGCTATATGTATCACTCTATAGGTGTATAACTTGTTAAATAATATAGTTACAATGTATAGTGCATTTACCAAATTTGAGTTCTCTAAATAATCAATTCCAGTTTAAAAAGCCACATGAGATTGATTTGGTTGTAAAAACTCAATAAGATTTATTGCAGAGTGCAAACTTCTGTATCAACTATATCCTATTTGTGAATTTAATGATATTGAATATGTATTCGTGTTATAGGCCAACTGGCATCCTTTCAATAAGTTTATTTTTAATAATTCACTTGTATTTTATAATGTAACAAAATTATTGAATTTATTTTGGTTTTTGTTTGGATTTATCCAGTGTAAAATAAAAAGTGCTTCAAAATGGTCACAAGAGTAACATGTAGGAGATGTTACATGGTTAACATATCTGTATAATAAAGTAGTAACGTATCTGAGATGTTACACAGGTGACGTATCTGTAGAGTACAATAGCAACGTATTTGAGATGTTACACAGGTGACGTATCTGTAGAGTAAAATAGCAACGTATTTGAGATGTAACGCTGGTGTGTACTTGATGAGGACATTGAACGTTTCATGAAACATACATGGAATTCACATGTTACGAGTCTGACATATTCTATAGATCAGATGTTTTATATCGGTTATGTCTATCTTACGTAACTGTGTTTACTGGGTTGTGTACCTTAGGCTTTGATTAAATTTGCCAGTTTTTAATAAATATTAGGTAGTTGCTTTCAAAATATCTACTATTAATGCCCAATCAGCTACTGCCGATGTACTCTGAAATAAAATTTAAATAAAACACACAGTAATTCTAAAATACCAACAAATTACCTTGGCTGTGAACAGTCCTTTTAGCGTTGCTCATTATTCTACACTGTAGCCTTTCTTTTCTTTAACTTTTGGTAAGAATTTTTCTTGTAACCACTTGGAAAAATGCTTGTTATTCATATCGTCATGGTAGTCGTCAGTCTTAAGGCCCGATTTAAAAATAATTAGCCCATTTGGAACAAAACCTATTTTACCGCCAGCATGCACAATAATTAAGTGGTCTGTTTTCTGAATTAGCAATTGTCGTACAGCTCATTCTAACCTATAAACAATTTTCAATCTTAAACTTGGACACTTGTACTTACAGTTGCAATAAAATGCTGTAGCTCTGTAGCGTTGAAAAAACTGTTTTATAATAAATAGAAATATAAGTAGATAAAGAACGCAAAAACTAACTTATAAGCACGAAAACATAAAAACGCAATGATATTTTCAGGTTGGTTTGTTGCTTCTGACAAGTTGTAACCACCGTTCTTCCTAGAGGTAGTAAAGTCCACTTGCAAAAAGTTTATAACCATATTTTTGTACAAAGCTCCGAATTTGGGTTATTTGCAGATTTTTTCCCGCTGCTGATCTTGTAAGTCAGTGATACAGCCTTAGTAACAAAACGTGTAAGTCGGTGATTATATTTGTTTTCTGCTTTTTCTTGACAACGAAACTTAATATTATTATTAAGTTCCTAGGATAATAAAATTAGCAAGCAAGATGCACATTTAGACGTTTTGTTTATAAATTGCAAGTGTTTATATGACATGTGACACTCACCTATATCAACAACTGGTCAATAATCCTTGTTTTTGTATTGTTTGTGCAGAATTCACATTTAGCGGCGTTAACTCCGCACAGCTCCACGCTTTCCAACAACACAGAACGGACATGTGATGTTATGTATAAACTGAATTTTTTCTACGATCGTGTCAAAATGACAACTTTTTGCACAGTTTCTAGTATCAAAAGTGACTTTCGCAGCACTATTAATATTAGCGATCGATTTACGTCTTTTTTACACGTTGCCAGTAGTGTTAATTAAAACACGCTTTGCCGTAAATTTGAATGTCAACATAACCTAAAATGTGTAATACAATGTGACGGAAAAAGTGTCATCGAACTAAGTTTTTATATTTCTGTTACGATCGTAAAAAAATTTGCGTATTATACACTAGTATCATAATATACTATTGACAGCCGACCGTTTGACAGCAGTTCAAACACAGTGATTTTACAATCACAATGAAGACATTACTATAAAGAAACATACCTGCATACTATCTTCTTTGACGCAGCCTTGGATCTACGTAATACCCAAGCAGTATTAGTTTCGGCAGAAAATTCCACTATCCACTTAACACATTTTTCATTTGAATCAATGTCAGCCCAAAGCACTGTGTTTTCATTTGATTGATTTACCAGTTCATAACGAAAACTGGTCGGCACTTTTAAATCATTAGTCATATTGCCACGTGGACAGTAACCATTAACATAAAAGATAATTATTAACGGACACTGGCAGCACCACGCGAACAAGAAAACAGAACTATGCGGGTGGAGACAAAATCTACCCGCAATTAGCAATGCGTGGACAAACCCTACCTGCAGTTAGCAACAACCAATGAGAGAGCGCTATTTATAGCCTATTGCTAATCAGTGGTAGATTCTGCCTAAATGCATACCGGCGTAGAGGCTGGTGCTTTATGTGCTTACATCTGGCGGTACAATACTCAACTTGCCCCGGATTCGGGATACAAAGTTGGAGAACGCCTTTTGTGCTTGCGCATCAATCATTATGTGATGTGTAAGTCATGGTCACAGTATATATACTTCACCAGTAGCGAAACTCTCTGTCGGCACCTTTGATCTCAGGTATGCGATTTCTGTGACCCTGAATGCGGCGGCCATATTCCTAGCTGTAGTATTGGCGCAAAATTCAAATATTACGTCATAGTACTTAGCTGTAGTATTGACGCGAAATTCAAATATTACTTCATAGTACTTAGTGGTAGAATAAAAAAAATAACAATGCAAACACAAAAATCAATTCATAAATATTTTTGGGAGGTTTATTAAAATTAAAGGGTTTTAATGAAATCTTATAAATTAGATACAATTTTACAAATCAAACAGGCTGTACTTGTCTTCGTCTGTCTGGTAATCAACTATTATAACTAACTTTACAATAGAGAAACTTTGCAAACTATAAACAATCTCTCACTTTACAAAATGCCTTAATTTTGAGCCAATATCTGCAGTTTTCTACAGCCTTTTTGAGTTTTAAAATGCCTATTTATAAACTTTAATAAATAAAAAAGTCGCATTCTACAGAAAAGCTTAATTAAAAATTGTAAAGGAAAACTTGCAGCTCTCTAGCCATAACTTAGACCTAAAAGAATTAAAACCATATTTGTTTATGGTATAATTAAATTTCAAAGTTTCAATTACCTTTCTGGATCTTTTGGGAAACTGAAAAAACTTATTTCTGGTGATTTAAACTTCTGTGCTGATTTGCAATTCTTATATGCATACACGTAGCCCCCGGCTTTAAGCATTTTAACAAATCTAGGTACTTACTAGGTACGAATTTAAAAAATAACCACACTCAAAGTTTTCAACACGCGAAAGAACACTTCAAACCTGAGATTGAAGTGCGGCCATATTCTAAGCGGTATATTTTGGGACATGCGCATGAAATTCACAAATCCTGAGTTTCGCTACTGGGTTTGTTTACAAATATATATACTGTGTCATGGTGGTGTAGGTATATAATAGTTATTTACTATACAAGTGGGGTAACAGCATCATTAATATACGTGTGTGTAAGTTACAAACGAGTGCGTAGCACGAGTTATTTAAGCACACAAGCAAACCAGGATGCAAATTAGATTCTTAAAAGTATTGTGATCTTAACTGATGTGGAAAATTGCGTAAAAGTTATATTTTTTCATTCAGCAATTCCGATTTTGGTGCAAATGCAATCTTTAACCTGTATTGAATATGCCTCTCAGCACCGGAATTACTCCTCAAACTACTAGAAAATGGAAACGGGGAAAGTCAAGGTAATTACAGTAGGTAAACCAACATTTGAGTGAATAAACTTCAACGATAGTTACTGGAATTTCTTTACAACATGAGGTGATGCCTCCAAATTACACACCGATGTTACAACTAAATTTGTTTACATAAGAAACCACTCCTCGTGGTATATACATAAAAACTGCTCATCGACTACAGATGGATCTAAGACCCGGATACCTGAGAGGCATCGGCCTCGAGCCTGAATACAATAATGTCTGGAAAGATTTCTAGACTAAAATTCTTCTGTCTAAAACTGTCCTGGACGTTGAGCAAAGGGTTAATCCCACCTAAAGATCTCCAAGATGCCTGTAGGATTACTCATAGCAACATCTTTCAAGTCGTGTTTTCCCCATTCTGGGAAGTCGTGATTTTTTAGTATTGTAAGGCGTTATTAACGGTTTGTCTCCATTCCTGGCGGTTTTGGGCTGCCTCTACGGCAACATCCGACAGTAATAATCAGGTTAGGAGACCTCGAAAGGCTCCGCTTAAAAATGCTAACAAAAAGTATAATTAGAGAATAGAATCACAAGGGAAATCAATGTTACCAAAAAAATTTCAAAACAATACTTTTTTTCGTGATAAACGCTATTCAGAATCAAATGATAGTGTAACGTTAGCGTTTGTACAAATTAGTATTTTACACATAACTAATGTGTTCAAATTTACCTTTAAGTCATAATCGGCGTTTGAATCTCCAGTGCACGACTGAGTGATAAGAGCATGGGCCCAGCGCTGCGCGAGTTTGCATGCAGCTAACCACGATATAACTCCATGTAGATGTCACTAGGAGATGGCCCAGGTAGTGGGAGGCGGAAGGAGCTGAAGGTTATAAAACACAGATGCAAGGCCAGTTGACTTTACTTGAGTCCACAAATTTACCAGGAGAAGTCTTCCAAAGCACTAACCTCTCTCCTGACCTGCTCTGGAACGCCGATGTCGGTACCAGAAGAAACCCCCCTGAGGGTTCCTTTGCCGTACGATCTCAGTAGCAAACGGTCTTATCCCATCCGATTACTTCCCCTTCCCCAGAGCTTCGTAAATATTCTGCCAAAGAGCACTTCAAGACCTCCAAAGGGTCATCCACAAATACGCTAACTACTGCTTGATAAGCGCAATCTAAGCCATACTACCACCACCTGTAATTAAAGTCATAACTTAGGTGGTACAAGGGCCTTCCTGACCATCAGCAAATCCATTGCCCGCACTCCGTCAAAATCTTCGTGCACGCTCCAGCTTCTTAAAGGTAAAATTTAGCCTAGTGCGTCGGTTATTGGCCGTTCAAACTGGGTCCAAAGACACTCTGGCACCTGCACTACACTTTCCCCTAATTTACAGCACGTGGTCGCCCACAAATGTAAAAAAAGACGAGCAACACCGTGTAACATTTTTATTACAGAATCGGCCGCTAGGAGCGCCGCCGGCTGCGCTTGAATTCTTTTTATTTATTGTGTACATTGCAAATATGTTTTGTAATTTAATTTATAAACCTGACATGTAACATAAAGACCAATATACGTAATCTTCCTGAAGTGTGCTGAATCTATTCAGACTTACTGAACTACCAATTGTTGCACATCGATGCGAAAAAATAACTAAACTAAAATCGCCAGCTAGTAGTAAACATTACAATGGAAAAAAGGGCTCATTCCCTAAAATAACGGGGAAATAATTGCCAACATTTGGTGGAAACGTAGAAGAATGGCCAATGTTTATAGCTCTTTTGAGAATCTTCAGAGTTATGTCAATTTCGTGAAGAAGAAAACATGATTCGTTTGCAAAAGTCACTCAACAGTGAACCGTTAGACTGTGTTAAATCTTCATTTCACCCAAAAATTTACCAACAGTAATTCAAATTCTTCAATGAAGATTTGGCACACCAGAATTTATTATAGAATCTATAATACACGAATCAAAATAAAGTTGTGTTCAAACATGTAGTTGTTTTCCTTTATTACTAAAGCTGTGAGTGATAATCGTAAATCTAGAGAAACCATACCAAATAGAGCGTTAGTTGAAGCGACAAATTTTCTCTAAAATGTTAAGCTGAATTCAAAAATGTAATAATATACCGGGTGTTTTATTTAAAAAAGGGTTTAAAATAAAAGAAAAAACCAAAGAAACCTATTTTAGACGCATTCAACTGGAAAATCATCTATCTCACATCAATACAGATTAAAAATGTAAAGTTTGAAAAAAATCGTTAGAACCGTTTTGAAAAAATCGAAAAAACTTAAAAATCACAAGCGTAAACACCATACGTTCGGTTATGCGATTTTCTTCAAAATGCAGTTATAACGCCATTTCTGTTTTCGTTTTTGAGATGTTCTTTTCACAGACAGACACACAGATCAATAATCAAAAACATGTTTTTTGGGTTCAGGGGACTCTAAAACGTGAAGATCTGTTGAAAACTCAATTTCGAATTTTTGAGGTGAATCCAATACTCGCTTGATTGTAAAAGAAAGTAAAAATGCACTTGTTGGTGTGATGTCTCCATTGTTCGAACATTATTTGTAGAACCACCGACAAATTGGGAAACGCATTATCCATATATCTAATACTTACTATATTGCTAGGGGCTATGAGTGGGAAACTCACCGATGAAGTGAGACGCACAACCAACTCCTTGATGTATACGGTGAGCTGTGCGCAAGCGCGGCGGCGTCGTTCGCCCAATGGGGAAGTAGTCAAGTTTAAAATTCGCTTCTAAAGGCGGAGTTCGAATTCCCACGCATGCGCACGAGACGCGTTATACTCCAAGTGAGACTATGTCGGCGCCGTAATGTTTTCTGAAGTTTCCAGGCCCTACCAGCAATATATGTGTATTATACATATATCTAATACTTACTATATTGCTAGCGGCTATGAGTGGGAAACTTGCCAAGGAAGTGAGACAGACAACCAACTCTTCAATGTATAATGGTGAGCTGTGTGCAAGCGCGGCGGCGTCGTCCGGCCAATGGGGAAGTGGTCAAGTTTAAAATTCGCTTCTAAAGGCGGAGTTCGAATTCTCACGCATGCGCACCAGACGCGTTATACTCTAAGTGAGACTATGTCGGCGCCGTAATGTTTTCTGACGTTTCCAGGCCCTACTAGCAATATATGTGTATTATATATATGGTATTATACAGTGTGGTCCATTAAGTGTGCAACAAATGGGACATTTTTTTATTAGTTGTAAAACCTAAATTTAAATACCGCCAAAAGTTAGTGCATGTTTGATAACCATATCAGATGCCCTTAGAATGGCTTCAAGTCAAACAATATACAGGGCAGGACAAAAAATATGTAATTCGTTCAAGAACAAAGTTACCTTATTTAAAAAAATATAGCAAAATTTTATTGAGAAAAGTTGTTTAGAATTAAAAGTTATGCTCAAATACAAAGTCACGGCCTCCTATTCGAATTTTGATTCTTTTTTTGTAAAATTTTGTATTATCCCCGTATGATACATATTTTTATTATTCTGATTTTCTTGAGAGTTTTTTCATATATAAATTATTATTAGTAAAGCATTTGCCTTGTTAAAAAGAATATTTGCGAAATTCTAAAGTTCTGTTAAATATCGTTGCAACAAACATGAAGTGGACGCTTACCTAAAAAAATATAAATCCAAGTAAATTTTACAAATACGCTTCAAGTTGCTAAAAGTTATTTAAAAGGGATGTGGTTGTGGCTACTTTAAATACATATAAAATCAAAATAATAAAAATATGTATCATACGGGGGTAATACAAAATTTTCCAAAAAAGAATCAAAATTTGAATAGGAGGCCGTGACTTTGTATTTGAGCATAACTTTTAATTCTAAACAACTTTTCTCAATAAAATTTTGCTATATTATTTTAAATAAGGTAACTTTGTTCTTGAACGAATTTCATATTTTTTGTCCTGCCCTGTATATTGTTTGACTTGAAGCCATTCTAAGGGCATCTGATATGGTTATCGCACATGCACTAACTTTTGGCAATATTTAAATTTCGATTGTACAACTAATAAAAAAAATTCCCATTTGTTGCACACTTAATGGACCACAATGTATACAGGGTGTTAATTAAGTACGTAGACAAACTTTAAGAGGCGATTCCTTGATCAATTCTAAGATAAAAAGTTCATACAAACATGGGGCCTAAACGGCTTCCTTTTCAAGATACAGGGTGTTGAAATTTAAACAAAAATTACTTTTTTTTTTAAATCTGGAAAACGCCTAGAGGTATTGTAATGAAACTTGGTGTATATTAGTATTTCATAAAGTGGCATTGTTTGGTCAAAATAAATGTAATTTATTTCCACCAGTGGCGTGCATCGGGGCCACTTCAGCTACCTTATTTCAAAAAAATCTGGTACGCCACTGTTTTTTAGTCAATACGACAAGTTTTTTAGCTTTATCCATTGAAACTATACAAAAGATGTATCTTGAATTTTTTTGATAGAATAAACATTTTGCGAGAAAAATGGAAAAATCTGTAACAGCAATTTCGTACATTGGACGTTAATGGGACCTAAACGGCTTCGTTTTCAAAATACAGTTTAAGGAAGCTTTTAAAAAATGTTATTTAATAAAACACAATCTTACAATAGCTACAAAACTTTTTTCTACAAAACAGTGGCGTATCAGATTTTTCTAAAATAATGTAACTGAGATCGCCCCGATGCACGCCACTGGTGGAAATAAATTAAATTTATTTTGACTGAACAATTCCACTTTCTGAAATACTAACCTACACCAAGTTTCATTAGAATACCTCTATCCGTTTTCCAAATTTTTGAAAAAAACTGTTTTTGTTTAAACTTCAACACCCTGTATCTCGAAAACGAAGCCGTTTAGGTCCCATGTTTGTAGGAACTTTTTATCTTAGAATTGATCAAGGAATCACCCCTTAAAGTTTGTCTACGTACTTAATTAACACCCTGTATATACGGCATTATCACGCGCATGCGCATAAGCACCGGTGGTGTTGGAGGTTAGGCTTAATTTTTTTTCTTTATTTACGCTTCAGTTGTAGCAAACATAACGAACGAAGTTGTTTATGTTGCTTGTGTCGCTAGACACATCATATCGTATATCAAAGAGCACAGTAAATGCCTAATAATTAATAATATTTTGGTAAGTAAATGACTAGCCAGCATTCGTAATATGATTTTTCTTTTCTTTCAGAACCTCGAAACCTTGATAAAACTTCCAAGTGTAGCATCTGTTGGAATAGCGACACGGAGTCTTCTGATTAGGTATGTAGATTTACATCACAGGCTACAGGCTTCAGGAATAAATTTGAGCATTGGCACTTGAAATAACTGATTGATTACGTAACTTAGATAATTCGCCTAAACCACTGTTGGTAAATTATTGCTGAATTTGATTACTTATTGATTAATACTACACATTAATTAGTTATTAACATATCTAAGAATGTTATGAGTATTATAACTGTCGCAGATGTTGTTTTGAAATCCGAGCTCATAGAGCAAGGGTTTTAAGACAGCTAAGGCTGTTATGATTCATAACATCTGTGGTTTGTTAAATAGTTTATCGGTGGCAGTATGGTAATGGTTGCCATGTACGGTAAAAGAATATTACCGTACAGATACAATTATGACTTAGTTACCAGCCTACTTTTGTACATGTAAGCTAGTTATTTAGAACAATATAATGTAAAGGCTGGTTTATTCAGCTTTCTTATCTCTAACATTAGTATTAGTCCAAGTATTAGTCTTAACTTAACACTAGCCGTAAGAAGAACAACAGGTGTTTATACAGACCTCTTTTGGGTTAGGAAATTTACGACAGTGCATGCGCAAATGTGTGTATAAAATCGCGCCTTTTATAAATTCGTTTAACCTTAAATACATAAAAATAGTTACGTATTTCATTTCTTGTTGTAGTTGGTTCTGTGGTGGAAAAACTTTTAAAGTGGGTAAAATTTAAACTAATTTAAAAAAGAATGCTAATTAGAAACACTGATAACCACAAATTTTCAAATCACTTTCACTCGATACAGCTCAAAGCAGTTCTGGGACAAGAATGAGCCGAAATGTTGGAGGCCCATTTACAAAAAGGCGTTAAAGAGCAAATAAGTGTATTTGTGTGCAATTTCGAATGAATCATAAACTTTTCAAACATTGATAATGTACCTACATAGACTCATTGCATTCAAGGAAGAATGTTAAGTTTACCTTTGTAATAATAATCCAGATGCCTCAGTAGTTCCCAAATTACTTTTACATATACTCACAATGATGAACTTTTAATAATTATTGTTGTTCTTCAAAAATATTCTAGGTATCAAACAATCAAATTTTGCCACCTCATCGGCTACTACCGTGCCCCTGTGAAATTTAATTCTATCTTAAGAAATTCTTAGGACTAAGTTAAAAGTTGGGGTCAGGTCTTAGGATCAGCTGGGACTAAGACTTAGTTAAGACTGTATAAACGCCTCAGTGGCATCTGAATGATTCATCTTTGCTAATACTAATACTAATGTTAGGACTAAGAAAGCTGTCTAAACCAGTCTATAATCTTAGATTTTGTATGAGTTAGGTTTCCGCAAACTATATACACGGTGTTTCAAAATTGCACAGAACTAATATAAGGGCGTTATTCTGCATCAAAAAATAAGAGAAAAACTAATGAACATAATATGTCCTAAAATCATTCATTTCAAAGATATCCTTGATCAAAGAATTAAAGTTAGCAATCAGTTTTTCAAACGTAGGCTGGTGTTTTGTTCCAACACATGTTTTGTGTTTACATACAATATATGGGCATTGTTCTATAGTAAAAAGTAGATAAATAATAAGCATGCTTTCCAAAATAAATTATTTCGGGTTTATCTTTTTCTTTGTTTTAGTAAAATTTATAGTAATTGTTAAAAGTAATCTCTTTCTTCTGGTCACTCATATTAATACTAACAGTCTTAAGTAAAACAAACAGATAATGAAAACAAATCAGCAGCCTACTGAATCTAAACGTTTAAAAACAAATTGCTATCCCTAATTCTTTGATCAAGGATATCTTTGGAATGACTGATTTTAGGACATATGTTTATTAGTTTTTCTCTTATTTTTTGATCCAGAATAATGTTCTTATATTTGTTGTGTGCAATTTTGAAACACCCTGTATGCAGTGTGTCCCCGGATAGGTGAAACGACTCTTGTGAAAGGTAAAAAATTGTCGATTTAAATTTTAGGGGTTCAGCCCTGTTGGATAAAGTCGAATTTCTAACATAATTTCAGTTTTGAAAAATCAAGTATGCCTTGGAAATTTAAAAAAAACCTATTTTTCTGTAAGGTAAACTGCCTTTTATGTGGCAAATACGACAAAACGTTATTAAGAAAAGTTGTTTAGAATCAACATCTAAGCCCCTATACCAAAGTTCAAAATCCTCGGCCAACTTTGATCTGTCACATTTTCTTTTATGTTTATTTCTCAAATCAAAGAATTTTATTTTTATATCACTGT
Source organism: Agriotes lineatus (assembly GCA_940337035.1). NCBI lineage: Eukaryota > Metazoa > Arthropoda > Insecta > Coleoptera > Elateridae > Agriotes > Agriotes lineatus. Next base: position 20,146 of record CALNHX010001675.1, read on the forward strand.
CAGGTTATATTAAATTCGATATTAGCAGGTTAAGTTTTGCGTCAGTCTGTGTCAAATAAAAAACAAAACCTAACCTATTAACATCGAATTTGACATAGACTGACATTATCACCAACAATACACGTCAGTACTGCCAACATGTGATTAAATGCTAATAAAGTATCGCTATGTTATTTTTCTTAACAACACTAGTGCTGTTAAATGCATCTAACGCAACTCGTTGCTAAGTAGTTATTATCATAGTAACATAATAGGATAAAATAATAGTAATTTATTATACAAGACGATAAAGTTAAATTTTATCCACGAGTGAATCGTTTACCGTTGAGACGAAGTCGAGACGTTAATGATTCAAGAGTGGATAGAAATAACTTTATCGTCGTGTATAATACAATATTTTTTTCTATAGCAAGAACTTTAACAATTTCAAAAGAAAATAATGACAGTCAATCACATTTCAAAATGTCAGTAGCTAGATTGGGTAGCTACGATAATACGAAGCTGTCATATTTAATTTAAACAAAAGGTAGAAAATTAAATTACTTTATCTATCCTTGATGTTAAAGTGCTACTTTATCTACCCTTGCTGTTAAAGTAAAACTTGACCTTTTGTTTTGAGTTGATAAAAGCACACTTTAACATGTGCTATAGAAAAAAAAAATATTAACTTTACAATGATTATCCACCCCCTGTAATGGGAGTTTCTTTTTAAAATCCAGGTTACATTACTTTTTACTGGTTGAAGTGTAAACTGAACCCTGAATCACTTTGAACACTGATCTAAATAGTAGTAGTAGTCTGCTGTTGGTATAATGAAATAGTTGTTTTAATTGCATTGTCCAATTCACAGTCTTTGTATACTCTAAGCTGTAATTAAAAGTATAACTTCTAAAGTTATCTTTCTTTAACACTCGCAGTACTAAATCTCAATAATACTCTATTACTGAAACCACAGGCACACTCACAAATATGTATTTGAAAATAAAATGCTTTTCACCAAAAACCATTTCTTTTAACGTAGTGTATGTACATTAATGATCAACCTTATTGCATATTAATAAACATTGTAAATTGCATTGTACTCAATTTAGTTTGGTTTTTTATCACTATTACTAAATGTACTCTTCCCTCGTACAACTTCGCTAATCCATACAGATAGGATTTTCCCTCTGTCCGGATTTGCGAATTTTGCAGATTATCGAAATATTTTTAAAAAATACACATAAAGCAAGAAAGATGTTTTTATTAAATTCTAACTACTTTTATAAACAACTAACAAAACTATATTCATACAGAATCATTTTTCTTGAAATAAACACTTATATTTTGCTGCTTCTTTCAATCTTCTCAATAAAAGAACATCTTGCATTGAAATGTTATTAACTTCTGTCATTCAATAGACGGAACAGCATTTTTGTGCTTGATTTTATTACAAGATTCTTCAAACTCATGTTCAGATTCGGTAATATTGTTCAACTCATTACCGTCAGCTTTTGAAACCTCCATAATTAAATCTCGATCTGTAAAATTTTCCGTCCCATTTTGCCCAGTTGTATTTGCAAATTCAGTTTCCCACTGTTGTTTCAAGACTCAAAGAAATTTCATCCCATTGTCCTTTTGGCCAGAGGAGCGTCCCAAATTTTCTGATATTTTTTTCAGTTATAGTTTTCCATGATTGACAAGTTCATGGCAGCCTCCTTCAAATTGTAGCTCTTCAAAGTGTTTGTTAAATCATCGCCTTGAGATATTAAGTGCGTCAACAATGTTTTTCTGTAAGCCACTTTAATATTTTAGATAAAATTTTGATGCATTGGCTGTATTATGGCTATGCAGTTGGGGGTAAAAACATATCTTGAAATTTGGATCAAAATTTAATATAGTGCGATCTCAATAATCTGGACTCATTAAAACCGCAGTGATGCGGATAAGTAAATAATTCGGATTACTGAAGCGAGATAGCTTTTTTATTGAAAAGAGGAACATTTAGTACAAAACAACTAGAAAATATTACATCAACAAAAATTATTTAAAACAGAAACATCCTTATTAAATTTTATACCGGGTGTCTTAAAATGAATTACATCTAGTATGCTTTGAATTTCCCATAATGCAATCTAATATTTTACTTGAAATTGTCAAGACTGTAAGTCTACGTCAAATTCGAGGTTAGCAGGTTAGGTTTTGCGTCAATTTGTGTCAAAACTGATGTAAAACCTAATCTGCTAACCTCAAGTTTGACATAGACTTACAGTCTTGCCAATTTCAAGTAAAATATTAGATTGCATTATGGGAAATTCAAAGCATACTAGATGTAATTCATTTTAAGACACCCGGTATTATTTTGTGAAGTACTTTTTAATTGTTTGCTTGATCCTTTTCTGGTTCATTATAAATGCCGTTTTTTTTATCTTTGAAGTACAAGAATATCATGTAGTGGGATATTAGTTTCTTCTGCCCACTTGATGCACACATTGAAACTTTTAACTGCCTCATCATTGTTAACAGTCTGGTTTGTTTTATTTAACTCTGGCCCTTCATTGTCACTACCATGATGGTCGTCTGTAGCATCTATGTCTTCCAAATCTTCATCATTTTCAAACCAGTTACGTATTTCCACGTTCGTGAGGTTTTGCTCAGTTTTGCTCCACGCTTAACAATGTACGTCATTTACCTGTCATCTCTTCATCCAAGGGAATCACATTTGCCAATAAATCTAAAATAAGTGACACATACATAGTAAAAGTACCAAATGGTCTTTAAAATAAATCATACCTTTTGATGTTGTCTTTGTTCTTTTTTATTTCGGAAATTGTTGATGTTCCTACCCCGTATTCATTTGCCAACACTTTTCCACTTTCACCACGGACTAGTCTTTCTATTATATCGGATTTTTGTTTTATTGACAACGTAGTATGTTTTTTTAACGGCATTTTAATATGTGTATGTATCAAAATGTTTATACCGTGTGTCCACAGGAATACGCACCATAGGGATAACCAAATAGAATAGAAAGATCGGCTAACGCTGGAATCGCCGGCACGCTAAAACGTTGTTTTCTGGCTTCTGACTCGCCACTGTATGAAACAATATTGTTATAAATGGTACAAGAAAAGGGACGGTGGTCATAGCACTGGTTGATATTTATATTCTATTAGCATTATCTTATCTCTATGGTGCGTACTCCTGTGGACACACGGTATACTAATATAGCACATAAAATAACACGTATGTAGGTACATACTATGTAACAACCTACAGCTAAGCAATTATTAATCCTCAGACGCGATACATAGCAGTCAAAACGAAAGCACACACTGCTTATGTGAACCCCCAGATATCAGATCCGGCCGAATTTAAGAAATTAGGGGAATCCCTCACGGTCGATGACGGAGACGTTTAAAAACGCAGATCTGGATTACCAAGTACTATCAAATCCGGATTATAAAGTACACAATGTAGTTGAAATGCTTTGCCGGATTATTGAAGAATCCAGTATAATAATCCGGTATAATGAAGGTCCAGATTATCGAAGTCGCACTGTACATCTTCTGGTGGATGTGAGGAAGCGTTATCTATTAGAAGAAGCGCTTTTTGTTGAAAACTTCTCGCTCAAAAATTTTTTTAACTGCTTAATAAAACAGTTTTTGAACCAGTCCATGAAAATTGTTTGGGTTGTCCACCCTTTCTTGCTGGCTCTATACTTGATAGCAGAGCTGTGCGGTACTTGAGTACAGGTACTCAGTCACTACTCTGAGTAGTTTCCATGTACTCGGTACTCAGTCCACGAGTACATTTTTTTAAACGTATTTGTACTTGCATTTGACATATTTCACATCACAAAAATGTACTCGAATACATTGAGGTGTACTCAAGTACACGTCCGTGTACTTAAATACACTTTCGAGTACTCGAATACATTTACGTGTGTTCGAATAGATATTCGTAAACTCCAATACATTTTCGGGTAGTCAAGTACATTGCACTACTCAATAACTACATTTTTATGCTGGTGAAGGTATGTGCCCGACAGGTGTCAATCACCGGCTATCACCAGTCGCCGAAAAAAGACATGCTTACCATTATCGGCCGGAATAGAAAATAAACGATTATTTTTATTTGCTATTCTGGTAAATAGACCACATAGATATGCCCTCACAGATGACAATTTTATTATTTTGAAAGCCAATAAAATATAGTCCGGTTTGAGTGGGAGATCAGTAGTAGTTTCACTACATTACTGAACTCCGCCTTGCGATTTTCAGTCTAATGTTATTATACATTTTTATTTCATTACTATTTTAATTTTCACTCTTTTTGCTCAACAATTTTTTTTAACTAATGTAATATGTAAGTATTTTCATTGTCATTATTATTATTATTTGTTTATGTCTAGACTGAAAATAAAAGTCCATTATTATTATTATTATTAGATAATTTTTAGAAACAGTAAATCCCGGAGTTCCAATTTTTGGATGTGTTTTAAATTTAAAACTCAGTACCCTAATGAAAATTCCAAATTTTTCGGTTTGTTTGGGGCGTAGAAAAAATAGTATGTATATTACGAGCTAAAAGTGGTCTTGCACTTTCAGCTCTTAACATACAATATACTACATCGTTCTTATCAACGACATCATTTCGAACTAGGTACTTTTGTTTGAAACATTTTTCTGTAAGCCATGCCGTTAGCTGCCGGATGGTATGCCGTAGTTTGCAGGTGTTGTGATCCCAAGAGGTTGGTTAATTCCTTAAATAGGTTGGAGGTAAATTACCGGCCGCGGTCTGTTGTGATCCACAGAGGCACTCCAAATCTAGCTATCCAGCTGCTGAAGAAGGCTCTGGCCACGGTTTCAGCAGTGATGTCGGGGATTGAGATAGCTTCAGGCCATCTGAAGTATCGGTCGATGCACGTCAGGCAGTATGTATTGCCTAACGATGAAGGAAGTGGCCCAACCAGGTCCAGATGAACGTGCTCGAACCTGGAGGAGGGCGTGGTGAAGTTCCCCAACGGTGCTGCTACATGCCTGGTGATCTTCGAGCGCTGACATGGGACGCAAGTCTTGCTCCATTGGCTGCAGTCCTTGCGTATGGAGGGCCATACAAACCTGGAGGAGACGAGCTGCGTCGTGGCTCGAATTCCGGGGTGAGAGAGGTTTTGGAGGGCGTCGAACACCGAGCGTCGGAACTGCTTCGTGACAAAAGGGCGTAGTGTCCCCGTAGTCGAATCGCAGTAGACATCCGCATCCTGATCCGGGAAGTAGACCTTCTTCAAGGCTAGCACGGCCTCAGGGTGGAGGAATGTCTTCATCTGATTCTTGGGCTTTATCCAGCGCTTTGTAATTAATTGGACTGCCTGGAAAAGCTGCTGTACAACCTGCAACAGACACACGTGATAAGGTATCCGCGGGAATGTTGTCGCTACCAGCGGCATGACGAATATCCCTCGTAAACTGCCCAATGAAGTCCAGGTAACGGAACTGTCTGAGCGAGGCACGTTCTGGTTTTTGTTGGAACGCGTATATTAATGGCTTGTGATCGGTGTAGAGCGTGAAATTTCGGCCTTCTACAAAGTAGCGGAAGCGCTTTACAGCCGAATAAGCTGCCAGTAGTTCTCGATCGTAGGCGCTGTATTTCTTCTGGGCAGTGTTTAGCTTTTTCGAGAAAAATGGTAAGGGCTGCCATGCTCCGGCCACTTGCTGCTGCAGAACTGCTCCCATGGCAACATCTGATACATCCACCATAACTGACGTTGGGGCTGCAGGTGCTGGATGCGCCAGGAGGGTAACGTTCGCCAGGGTTGTCTTGGAGCGGGAGAAAGCTTCTTTCGACTCGGGGTTTCACTGAATTCGGTTTGGCTTTGGGCCCTTGCAAGTGCTTATTTAATGGAGCCAAGACTTCTGCTGCGTTAGGAAGGAACCTTCTATAGAAGTTCAGCATTCCTAAAAAACTGTGCAGCTCTTTGATTGTCTTAGCCTGGGGCACTTGCTTTATAGCCTCGATGCGGTCTTCTGGGGGTTTAATTCCTTCGTGGGAAATAGAGTTACCAAGAAAGTTAACGCTCGTCTTACCAAGGTTACACTTCGCCGAGTTGATCAGCACTCCGTATTCGCTTAGCCTGCTAAAGAGTTGGCTGAGATGCTCCAGGTGTTGTTCCTCAGATGTAGAAGCTATCAGCAGGTCGTCAATAAATGCGTAGCAAAATTCGAGTCCTCTGGTAACCTCATCTATAAAATGCTGGAATGTTTGGGCAGCATTCTTCAAGCCAAAACTCATAAAAGGAAATTCATACATTCCGAATGGAGTTGTAATTGCTGTTTTGCAAATATCGTCGCTGTGAACCGGGATTTGGTTTAAGGCTCTCACCAGATCGACTGTCGAGAAGACCTTGCAACCAAAAAGGTTGTGAGCGAAATCCTCGATATGTGGAACAGGATAGCAATCAGGAAGAGTTCTTCCATTTAGTGCTCGATAATCTCCACAGGGTCGCCATCCGCTGTCTTTTTTGGGTGTCAGGTGAAGTGCTGCAGACCAGTTACTCTTATATGGGCGAGCTATGCCTTGATCGAGCATAAATTGGAACTCTTTCTTGGCTGCGTGTAACCTATCCGGTGGAAGTCTCCGAGGCCTGCACGTGACGGGAGGTCCAGCTGACGTAATTATTCGATGTGTAGTGGCGTCTTTTATTTTCTTAGGCAGCACTGACGAACGCGCGTTGTCCGGAAACTTCGCTAGAAGCTTATGGAAAACCGAGTCGCCAGAATTTTTTGTTATTTGGGGCGATGAACACTCACGCACTACACCGATTGTCTTCAGCTGTGTTACATTGTCTATTAAGCGCTTATTTCGGTTTACGGACGTTTCGCCCCCGCCGTTTCGCCCCCGAACCGTTTCGCCCCCGAAGTTTTACCTCTAGCTTTAGCCAGCTTCAATTGTTTCCAGTTGCACCACGAGGAGGTAGCTAGTAGGATTTCTGCATCCGTTATTTTTTATTTTATTTTATTTTAAAAAAAATTTGTTAATGTTTTAATTTGTTTTTTTATTTTTTTTTAGTTTTATTTGTTGGTGTTTGTGTTTTAATTTTAGAGTTTTTTAGTAGATACATATAAAGAAAAAGAAATCTTTTAACATCTATATTCCGACGTGCAACCGAAATAAATTCAAAGTTCAAAGTTGTACGCAATCCCACGCAAGTAATCAATAACTTGACGATTTTCAAAATCTTCAACGATTCTTTTCACACGAGCTGATATTGCGACATACTTTTTATTTCTTGGACTTCCTTGATTTCCAGCAATCAGTTGTACTATTTCGTAGTGGTGCTTCTGCAAACATTCAATAAAACGAAAAATATTTGGAAATTGCGATCCACATGTTTCTTGAAAAGCGCGGTGCCATCCTTCCACGTTATTATTTGTGCGATGTTGGTCGTTAAGAGTGCGCTGATAGACATTCCAAATCTGAGTTGGAAAATTTGGAATTTGACGTCCACGACGTAGTCTTCGACCAATATATGCATCTTCAAAGTAATTGGCTATGGGTACAGCCTCTTCAGGAAATCCTTTGCTTTCAACTAATTCGGCGAATGCATTGCTTACGTCATCTTCAGGAATAAATGCCAAAGCGGGAATCATTCTGATCTAACGAGCGAACTCGTGATCATTTTCGTATCGAGCTTTGAGACCTTCAGTTTGAACTTTTCTCCAGACGGATTGCAATAAATGAAAAAAACCTCCCGTCTTTAAAATACCTGGAAATTCCAATTCAAATGCTTCGAAATCCGTCGAAAGGAGAGTTGGCTGCAGTCCAGGTTGCAGACGTTTCAATTCTTCCAAAATTTTTACATATGTAGCTCTTGATTTATTTGGTAAAAGAGCATACACTAGCGGTGCAACGGCATTGTATTTGGTGGCGTGGATTGTGTAAAGTTGTTGAAACATGGCTGGTGCGGTACTGAACGTACCATCTGCAAACCATTCTTGAATTTGGGCCAAAAGATGAAGGTTACTTCTAGTTGAAAAGATCAGCATCCTTCCTGACATAAGTTGATCCTCCGAATCATACATCAGAAACTGCTGCACTTAACCATCAATCACATTTTCACTAAATACTCGAGGAATCACCAATTCTTGGATATTTCTTGGAAGCGCAGGTGCTCCTTCATCTCGTCTGGCTCTACGGATAGTTTTTTTCAATACATCCTTTTTTGGCAAAATTGCAGCAAAATCTGCGTGAGCTTCTGCAATGACGTTTGCAATAATCTGCTGTGGTCTCTCCTGTGTCGTCGTGGCACGCTCCTTTGCCGTCGCAACCAAACGAATAGCTGCTGGCCTGGCAGCTTGTGCCGCATGACTATGTTGCGTAGCGATTTTCACAACTTCACCATCTATGCCGTCTGTCCATACTCTTCCCTTGCAGCTTGATCTATGTTCGCACACCCATATCCCATGTTCTTCATTTTTTGTTTTTGTTTTTTTTTGGAGAAAACGTAAATGTGGTTTTCATGAACAAGTTTTCGCTTGTTTCGTTTTGACACAACGTACTCCGCCATTAGTAGAAATATCGAACTGAACTGAACTAGTCGTAACGAAACACAATAGGAAAGTTGACAATATAATAGCTTAGAGCAACATTGAAATGAAAAGACGTCACCGTCATAGCTGCGCTGTCGTTGATTTTCTGTCGAACGGGTCCATTACGTAAATAAAGGGGTAACAGCGTGACACACAGCGGTCAGTAGCGTCGGCTAAATATATTTCTTGGTATTTATAAAGTTTTCTACGTGGATCGCAAAACGCGGACAATGAGATTGTTGCTCGCAAAGAACCTACATACATACTCATACATAATATTAGAAGAAATTAACTTTAAACCATAACCTAACCTCAAATATTGTACTTACAATTTTTTAACAATATCTGCAGAACACACTGCCATCGTCTGTATGAAATGTTTTCTCTAGTCATTTCACTCGCTTCTTTAAAAGTTCAAGTTTGTTGAGTTTCGCTTTAGGCATTTTAAAGAATAAGGATCATAAACACACAAAATTGGAATGCCAAACAAAACGACTGCTGACAGTGATGTCGCTCGGAGCCACCTCATTAAAAATATGGATTATGTACATAAAATTAAACAAGATAAACTAAAAAGGTTGTTAAAATTATTGAAATTAGGTAACAAATGAAAAATAGGTAAAATTAACAAATAGGTCAAAAATAGTAAATAGTTATTTACGTGACAAGCTTAGTAAATTAGCTTTTATGGGCGAGCCGGATAATTTGCAAGGAGAGCGACGTAACGTAGGAGCGAGCCCTGTAATCTGGTGAGCCCCAATAAAGGCTAATTGCAAGCGAGCCCCGTACAACGTTTTATTTTCTCTTGGGGAACATCCTAAAAATGAATATTAGTGATTAATGAAGGATGTGATGATTAGAAAACAAGGTACTTGTAAAGTCGCCAGGGCAACATTTTACAGGCACCGTGCCTGTAAAGACTAATTTACCAGTCAGTTCAGACGACAGTAACATTTTGCAGGCACCGTGTCTGTAAAGACTCGTTTACCAAGTCAGTTCCGAGAACAGTAAACGACCTTTTAACAAGTCAAGAGGAAATAAAAATAAGTTAGGCTCATATTAAAACTTTCTCTTCAAAACGAATTTCGGTATAATCAGCTCATACGTAACTCTGTTATGTTAACAAAGGTCCCATCTCTAGTAACTAAGGGGCTGTCTCTGAGGTAATTACCAATTTCATCATGTTTTCCGACCCCTTTTCAAAAACAAATAAACGCTGCCAGTGACTGAAGGTTAATGATAGCCGTCGGCCCATATGACGTCACTTACTGGCGTCTTCTCATTTCTATCTTGCTCTACGGCTGCCTATCCCACTAATGGGAAAGTGATTGGCAAAATTGCAGGTAATGGTTTTATAATAGGTCATTACAAATTCCTGTTGATGTTAAAAGATTTCTTTTTCTTGTCGTGCAACTGGAAACAGCTGAATCTGGCTAAAGCTAGAGGTAAAACTTCTGGGGCGAAACGGTTCGGGGGCGAAACGGTTCGGGGGCGAAACGGCTGGGGGCGAAACGGCGGGGGCGAAACGGTCGGGGGCGAAACGGCGGAGGCGAAACGGCGGAGGCGAAACGGTCGGGGGCGAAACGGCGGTGGCGAAACGTCCGTACCTCGCTAATTTCTTATGTCAACAAGTAAATCGAAGTGGCTGAGAAAATATGCGCCTTTTATCGGCTTGTCGATGTCTGCGACGACAAATTTCCTCGAAAATCGTACGACACTCATTAATGACCAATAGAAAAATTAGTTCACGAGTCGTAACCAAGACAATAAAAAAATTTCTTGGAAATTTTTTGTAGGTAGACCAACCTAACTGTGGGGGTTTGTGGCGTTACGATTTTCTTACCGAATCTGCATTCGAGCATTCATTCATATCCGGAAATTATTTTCGTGTATTCCAACAACGTCCTAATTTGCCCTCGCGTCCCGCTCGGGCAAATTAATACGACGTTGTTGGACCGCACTCAAAAAAATTTCCGGAAAGAATTAATGCTCTTATGAGATTATATGTGAAAATATTCGCCTCAGCTTAAAATCTAAATTTAACACTACATGTCCATATGTATTAATTGTAGAGTTGTTTACAGCACTGAGTTCATAATTGGTTCGCTAGCGCGGGCCTTTTAAAAATGTTCTCGGCAATACACATAAATCCGCCCCTGTGTCAATAAGAAAAAGCCATTTCGTTGACACGTCTGTGAGAAATAGGCGGCGGTTGCTAGACAAGGTGTCAGTTGCCGCTATTAAGAGCTCCTTACTTCGTTTTTTGAATAATTGCACGGTTTCGTGCATTTCGTGGCATTTTCTTTGAAATTTCGATGATACCAGTAGACTCTCGTTGCGACCTGGAGCGGTACCGGGTTGCGCTACTATTTCGCGGCTGTCTTTCTCGGTTCAACCGCGAAACTTGCTGGGATAATTCAGCGACTTGCTTGCAGAGTTCACTGATTCTTTCGCGTGAAATAGTGGCTGCCACTTGGAACGTGGGGTGATTACGGCAATTTTGTCTGTCAAGGTGGCTACAGATTGCAGGTTGCTGCTTGCCTGAGTCATTAGAATTGCCTGTATGTTGTCTGGGAGTCGTTCAATCCTTAGCGTACGAATGAAATCATCTGTTACTTCACCGCCTGCTAAATGTTTCAAGTGCCTCAAAAATTGGGACGGTGTACGGTCGCCTATCTCTTCGTGCTCCAGGAGTTGCTTAATCTTCTGCTCACGAGAAGTGGATAGGCGCTTAATTAGTGCCTGTTTTAGCGTTTCGTACATATCTTGCCGCGGTGGGTTCGTAAGGATGTCTTCGACTTCTTGCACATATTTATTATCGAGATTGGCCCTTACGTAATAATATTTGGTGGTATCTCCTGTCACGTTGTTGAGCGCGAACTGCCCTTCTAGTTGAACGAACCACAGCGCTGGTTTGGTTGGCCATAATGGAGGTACTCTGATATTCGTCCTGTCAATTGAACTGGTTCTTGATTCGTTGTTGGCGTTGTTGGTAGTGACAGATATGTTGCCTTCTGGAGTTTCCATTGTGAAGTAGCGGTTCACTTAATTTTAGTTCACTAGCACTTGGAGTTACGAATTAGTGCGAACGCGAGTTTTTAAGTCCCTAATTTTTGCTGTTACTTGTTTGGAATCACCAATTTAGTTCGTGAATCCGAGGTAAATAACACTGAGAACTGATTTGTTTATTTAATGTTCGATTTCTAGTGTGGGGTCACCAATTTAGTTGGTGCCCGTTGTGTTTCTTGTCTGGGGTCACCAATTTAGTTACTATTTTGCCAATTTATTTGATGCGTAGAAATTTTTACTGTAGAATTTAGTTCAGTAAAAATACACACGTTTGTGGAAAACAATAACCTTTTATTTTTACTTTAAAGAAATAAACAAATATACACACGTACACATTCGTTAATATTACACAAATGCAAATACAAAATACAAATACGTGAGGTGATCGCGCTGATCTGGGACGACTGATGTCCAAAACTAGGCTACTCCAGTTTATATAACCACTGTTTGAATGGAAGGAGCCCCGTCCATTCTTTCGGATACAATAGCACCCTTCGCTCTATTGTGACAGACAAGTTTGGGATGCTACTTCCGATAATAAAACGATTCTGGTCATTGCGTGTGCTCCTTTCATACTCCATAATTTATGACCGTATTGTGACCAGGGTTGATATTTACGTAACACTTCCGTTTGTCATTGGGTGCTCCTATGCTTGTGACATCCGTCGTGCTGTTTTTCGAATTTATACTTTGACGTTTTTGACAAGTTAGTCTGCATTGTTTGATGGCGACACAAATCACATTTGGCATCTAACACTTTTTGTTCGCATATGTCGCACTGACGTTTATAGATCATTCGTCACTCACGTTTTAGATAGCACTGACGTTTACAAATTGGGAACTGCGCTTAATGTCAAGTTCCAGTTGATTTAGAATTGCAATTAGTGTCCAGTTTTGGTAGATTTCTGACCATCCCTTGCACGACAGACGTTTTTAAGTCCATTACCTTGGTAGGCTACAAGTCTAATAGATGGAAGATAAAGGATGTAAGAGTTCAAAGAGGAGCAGAAATTGACAGTGATCATTACTTGGTGGCAGCAAGAATCGACGTAATAGAAGAAAAGTCCCAAAGCGGTTTGGAAAGGACAAAACGCACAAAAGCAAAAATAAGAACATATAAACTAAAGGATAAGGAAACTCAAGAAACATACAGGAAAAAGATAACAGAGGAGGAAAAACAGTATCAAAGGGAAACAGATGTTGGTAATCTAGAAGAAACATGGCTGAAGTTTAAAACAATAATATTAAAAGCAGCAGAGAAGACATGCGGAATAGTAAGAGGGGATAAGGATAAGAAACAAACTGCTTGGTGGAACAATGAAGTAAAGGCAGAGGTCAGGAAAAAGAAAAACATGTGGAAAGAGTACTTCAACAACAAATGCGACACAACATATGCAAAATACAAAGAGCAGAGTACGAAAGCAAAGAGCATGGTGATAGAAATGAAGAAAGCCACATGGGAAGATTTTGGAAGACGATTGGAGGCTAATAGAACGGGGAACCAAAAGCTGTTCTTCAAGTATATACACGAACAACAATAATTATGTAAGAACGATGAACATACAGTCAGAAAAATTCGCCACAACAGAAGGGATAAGGCAAGGAGGGACTTGAAGTCCCCTACTATTCATAATCTTAATGGACGAAGTGCTGAAGGAATGCAATGCTGCGACAGAAAAGCTGAACTTGGGATATAGACATTTACAGAGTATAAGAATAGGGGAATGTGCCTTTGCAGATGACATAGTAATATGCGCAAATAAAGAGTCAGACTTGAAGAAAAACTTGGACATATGGAACAAGAAGCTCAAAGAAAAGAAAATGGAGATAAATGTGGAAACAACAAAAGTAATAGTGATAGCGAGGAAAAAAAGTAGTAGACATAAAGCTGGACAATAAAAGAATAGAACAAGTACAAAGCTTTCAAGTATCTAGGATCAATACTAGATAGCGGAGGGAAACACGAGGAGGACATTAATAGCAGGATAAACAGCACAGCTAAGCTGTATTATGTCTTGAAGAACACATTTACGAACAAAAAAGAGATCTCCAAGGACACCTTTGGCAATTCCATAATTATTGTATCTTTTTGTTTTAAAACATATTTAAAAATATGTTTATCCACACTATTAGATTCACCAGATATTTCTTTCAGAGCATCCAAGAATAAATCTTTTTCGTCATTTATCGAATTTTCTTCGCAACACTTCAAACATTGTCCACCAAACATTTTACATTGTTCAGTAACTTGGCACAGCTTATATGATAACTATGTTCACAAGTACTATATTTTATACCGTTCATAACTTTAGATTTGCATTGTTTGCGTAAGAACGGTCCAAACGTTCTGCTCTGCCTGGCCGCCATACTCATTCACTTTAATTCATTTATGTGGTTATAATATTGTTTCATTATACCTGTCACATTTTTTAGTCAAAACTATGTGATTTTAATAACTACGATTATACAAAGGTTGATATTACGAGGGTTGTCTTTAGTTTTATATACAGTGTGATCAGTGAAGTCCGCATCATATGGGATTTTTTTTATTAATAGCTTTTTTCGAAATTTGACTTTGGCATCAATTTGTGCTTCGGTCGAGATGAAAATTAACCAAAAAAATAGTAGTCACGTCATTCGCATTATCTGTCAAATTTTTTTTTTTTCAAAAAAAAATCAAAAGTGGGGGTTATTTCTCAAAATATCGAAAACAGTTATTAGAAAAAGTGTTTCTAAATGAAATTTTTAGCCCATATGCAAAATTTCAGCTGTATAAGATAATTTAGATTTTTACCCCATTTTTTTTAAATTGCACCACTGTTGCAAAGTAAGACTCAACGCAACCTACATAAAACTTCTTAGTTTTGACAATGCTTTATTCCAGACACATTTTCTTTAAAGTAGCGCCATATTAAATATGTGTTTTTCTATAAAATCCAAATAGGGCTATTAAAATTTGGTCACATGTGACATGTGATGCAAAGTTTATTTGTTTTTGACACTGTATAATGTAACTCCATAAAATAACTATTTTTGAAAACGCAGTTTGTGTCTAAAAGTAATACAAGTTATTTTATGAACTTACATTATACAGGGTCAAAAACAAATAAACTTTGCATTACATGTAACCAAATTTTAATAGCCCTATTTGGATTTTGTAGAAAAACACACATTTAATATGGCGCTACTTTAAAGAAAATGTGTGTGAAATAAAGCATTGTCAAAACTAAGAAGTTTTATGTAGGTTGCGTTGAGTCTTACTTTGCAACAGTGGTGCAATTTAAAAAAAATGGGCAAAAAATCTAAATTATCTTATACAGCTGAAATTTTGCATATGGGCTAAAAATTGCATTTAGAAAAACTTTTTCTAATAACTTTTTTCGATATTTTGAAAAATAACCCCACTTTCGAATTTTTTTTGAAAAAAAATAAAATTTGACAGATAATGCGAATGACGTAACTACTATTTTTATCTCGATCGAAGCACAAATTGATGCCAAAGTCAAATTTCGAAAAAAGCTATTAATAAAAAAAAATCCCATATGATGCGGACTTTACTGGTTACACTGTACAACCGCATAGAGCGCCTTCAATGAAACGTCAGCGTCAAAAGTAACCTCAATATTTACTTAACCTAAATCCAAAGTTTCATCGAGATACAAAAAGTGATTTAGCCACACTGAATTTTTAAAGTTGACAAGTCACACCAAAAATGAAATTGAGCAGAGAAAATTTTCGCGCAATGATTTTTTATAATTTTCGGAGATTATCTCAACAACAAAGTTGTGCTGAGTTGGTTTCTGTTTTTGGTGATGAAATATCACTCAATCGACAATTTCTCGCTGGTACTGCGAATTCCACCGTGGACGCACCAGTCTCTGTGACAATTCTAGGTCAGGTCCACGCAGAAAAATATCGATGCTGTGCACCAGCGCATCAAGGAAGATCGACCTGATATATCGCGAGATTGAGACATCCTTAATCATTACAAAGAGTTCAATCCAAAAAATCCTACATGATGAATTGGGTTGTGAAAAAGTTAGTTTCTCGTTCGATCCCACATCTTTTATCTAAAGACCAAAAGGTGGCTCGCATCAATTGGTGTTGAAAAACTTTCAGCCGCTTCAACAAAGGAAGCTCAAAAAACGTTTATAGTATCGTGAGTGGTGATGACTCATGGATTTATTCCTATTAGCTAATAAACGTCAATCCGCTGTTTGGAGGTTTCAAGAAGAGAAGAATCCAACAAAAGTTATTCGTTCCCGAAGTGTTTCGAAGAAGATGGTCGCAACGTTTGTGTCAAAATCAGGCCATGTAGCTACAATTCCTTTAGAAGATCGAAGAACGGTTAATGATGATTGGTACACAACCGTTTGTTTGCCAGAAGCAATCGCTGTGCTCCAAAAAACCAACCCAGAACAACGAATCATCCTCTACCAAGTTAATGCGAGTTCACACACAGCTCAAAAGACAATTGAGTTTTTAGAGCCGCAAAACGTCGAAAACTCCGTACTGTCCCGATCTAAGTCCTAACGATTTTTTTACGTTCCCGAGGATCAAGAATGGACTGAGTGGTCAACGGTTCCAGTCACCTGAAGAAGCAGCTGACGCCTTCAAAATCGTGATTTTGACTGTCGCAGCTGATGACTGGAATAACTGCTTTAACAGTTGGCTTGAACGAATGCAAAAGTGTATCAATCTTTGTGGAGAATATTTTGAAAAGCATTAAACTTACTTCATTATCTTCAGACTTGTTTCCATTTTTCAAAAATAAACTTAACATTAACATGACTTTCACTGGTGATGTGGTGCAGAGCAAATCTTCGGGAATTCGCCTCGGCCAACTTTACGGTTAATTTGATGGAGTTATTATCTTCAGAGGTTTATTCCAGGCAACTTGTTGGGTTAGTCTCTCTCTTCAAGGCTACTGAAGATGACAGCTTAGCTGTCAAAATATGTATTTAGCGGTTGTTAAATATTTGTGTGGTTAAGGTGTTTATAATTAATAAGTACAGCTGAATGGTGTTGCATATCTCACGACACTTGTGTAAAAGTTAAGCTCCAGCCTGCTTGGTCAGTACTTGGATGGGTGAACATCTGGAGAGTGGGCAAAGTGTTCTAGCTTTAGGCAGGCTTCACTACCTCAAGTACCTCCGCCGAATTTTAAAAAAATGCACATACCCTTAGCGGCTTGGTGCGCCCTGCACTCTGACACTGTGTAAATGGTATAAGGGGTTATAGATTATGTATGTATGTAATAATATATACTTATAGAGGGTTATTCAATTTCGATGCTCACGATTGTGATTTTGAAAACAGTAAGAATCAAGGTCGGTTAAATTGGGGCGAAGTTGCAGATTCTAATGCTCAATAATATTAAAAAAAGAATTTGGACCTAACTGCCTTAGTTTTTGAGTTATGTCCAGAAAACGAAAATTTTGGTTTTTTGTTGTTTTTCTGTTATACGTTGATTATTATACATTATTAGGACACCTTTTAAAGAAGAGTTTAAATATGATCTTATATTTTCATTTATTTTCATAACTTTTAAGAGATTGGTCCTAGCCTTCTTATTGTGAATGCACATCAATGATAGCTATGGGTCTATGGCACCACTACGAAGAGCTTTTTTCTCTTTTCACTGATATAAGGTTTGCAACACTTATTTTCATAAATAACCGAGCTATGTGAGAAAAATATGAATTATTTTTGGATTAAACAATTACAGCCCACTATAAATAACAACATCTTGTTGACATACTTTGGTTATTTATAAAAATAAGTGTAGCAAACTTTATATCAATGAAAAGAAAAGAAAAACACAAAATTATACAAACAACGTTCTATATTTTGGGCAGTAAATGTTTGCAGTAAAAGTATTTTATTCTACATTTTTATAAAATTTGAATAGAGCATCTACACTTACCAATCAATTATACTTAATTAGATTAGTTTTATGATATTTGTAAAACAGGTTATAAATACCTGTGTAAATACCCATTTTGGGTATTTACCCAGGTTAATATCCCGGGTATTTACCCATAAAAATAAATACCTGGGTATTTTATATCACTATATACAACACAAAGAAGGCAACACTCGTACACTTATACAAAGGTTTGTATAATTGATATCGCCATAGTGCCTGAAATAACTTGTAATACCTGGAAACTCAGGAAAATTACGCATTGTTATTGGTTTCCAACCTCGTGAATGGTATAGTCAAAGTTATGTTGACAATTTTTGCGGTGGTATCACGAATGTCGATTGCGCTTAGGTACGATTAGGATAAGTGCGCTTGCATGATTCCCAATCACAAGCACAATGGACGTGAATAGTGGTACCACCGTAAAAATAATCTACATACTTAACTTTGACCAAGAATGTTCATTGCGCTTGGGATTAGGACTCGTGCTAGCGCACTTATCCTAATCGTACCTAAGCGCAATGGACATTCGTGATACCACCGCAAGAATAATCTACTTAACTTGGATTAAGAATGGCATTCGAGGACTATTTTTTTAAATTAGTTTTCAGCAAATCTAGCAACAAACTAGCCTACGCAATTTCTATATATTTCTGACAGAAAACTAAAAATTGATTTTTTCTAATAAAAACGACATTTGTTTAAAATAGTGACTTGAATACCTTCTAGGAAGACATATCCGCTGATATTTGTTTGATTGGTCAAGAAACGTCAAATTCTAGATTTTGGTTGGTCACTTTTTGACAGATGATAGGTGAATTGAATAGTCAGGAGTATTTTATGAGCGTAAAATTCACTCATTTGCTCCCAAGCATGTGTCCTCGTTCAAAGAGCTTTTTATATGAGCATTTGATGTAAATTCTTATTTAATTTTTGCCCTGTTGTTACTGTTAATAGTAGTAAATAATTTTTAAATTTTTTAAATCTTATAAAGTTAACTGCCTATTTATGTCATGTTAGTCATCGCCTGCTATGCGGTAACTTTGAGGTCTAACAACTGGCAAACCAAGACCTTCTGCAAAAAAATTATTTCACAACTTTCAGCAATAATATGACGCTAGTTCAGTCTTCGCCTCAAGTAACAGTAATACATATCAGAAAATTATAGTTACCTTTAAGACTTGAATGTAAGCTTTTGCTAATGTCACAATTTTATGTTTTCTTAAAATGTGCACATATGCTGCTTTAAACACACTTGAGTGATTTCCCTACATGCAGCAATTGTCAAAGTGATAGTGTGTAACATACCCATGACGGCAATATGCCAATAACAATGTTTGTTGTTCAGTTCTCAATACCGCTATATGTATTACTAAATTCGCAATAGGTTAATGACAATGTGCTTTTGTTGTAGATGTGAAGATATCAAACTTCCTTTGGCTCATATATCATTAAAAGAAACATTCAAACAAAAGGAAATACCATTACGTAACTATGGAGAGTAAGTTTTGTAGTTCTGCAGGAACTGCACCATGCGGATCTCAGAACATGGATAGCAATGAAAGTTTTGATAATCTATCTATTAAACAAGAAGTTATCGAATTAAAGGATGAAAATTATGAAAACCAAACATATGACAAAAGTAATGCAAATACTGTTTATAGTGGAGAGAAACCTTATAGTTCCTCTGTTTGTGAATCCAGAACAGCACAAAAACATGATTTACACACACATATAAAGACTCATACAGGAGAAAAGCCATACAGATGCTCTATTTGTGAATACAGAACTGTACGGAAAAGTAATTTAGTGCAACATGTGAAAACTCATACCGGGGAAAAGCCGTACAGTTGCTCTGTTTGTGAATATAGAACAGCAGAGAAAAGTAATTTAGTTCAACATGTGAAAATTCATACAGGAGAGAAGCCGTTCAGTTGCTCTGTTTGTGAATACAGAACCGCACAGAAAAGTCATTTAGTTACACATGTCAAAACTCATACCGGAGAAAAGCCGTACAGTTGCTCGGTTTGTGAATATAGAACAGCAGAGAAAAGTAATTTAGTTCAACATGTGAAAATTCATACAGGAGAGAAGCCGTTCAGTTGCTCTGTTTGTGAATACAGAACCGCACAGAAAAGTCATTTAGTTACACATGTGAAAACTCATACCGGAGAAAAGCCGTACAGTTGCTCGGTTTGTAAATACAGAACAGCATATAAAAGTAGTTTAGTTACACATGTGAAGAATCATGCAGGAGAAAAGCCATACAGTTGCTCTGTTTGTGGATACAGAACAACATTGAAAAGTCGTTTAGTTACACATGTGAACACTCATACAGGGGAAAAGCCGTACAGTTGCTCTGTTTGTGAATACAGAACAGCACAGAAAAGTCATTTAGTTACACATGTCAAAACTCATACCGGGGAAAAGCCGTACAGTTGTTCTGTTTGTGAATACAGAACCGCACAGAAAAGTCATTTAGTTGCACATGTGAAAACTCATACCGGAGAAAAGCCGTACAGTTGCTCAGTTTGTGAATACAGAACAGCATATAAAAGTAGTTTAGTTACACACGTGAAGAATCATGCAGGAGAAAAGCCATACAGTTGCACTGTTTGTGGATACAGAACAACATTGAAAAGTCGTTTAGTTGCACATGTGAAAACTCATACAGGGGAAAAGCCGTACAGTTGCTCTGTTTGTAAATACAGAACAGCACAAAAAGGTTATTTAGTTACACATGTCAAAACTCATACCGGAGAAAAGCCGTACAGTTGCTCTGTTTGTGAATACAAAACAGCACAGAAAAGTAATTTAGTTAAACATGTGAAAACT
This sequence comes from Agriotes lineatus, assembly GCA_940337035.1. Lineage (NCBI taxonomy): Eukaryota > Metazoa > Arthropoda > Insecta > Coleoptera > Elateridae > Agriotes > Agriotes lineatus. The sequence goes on from CALNHX010001675.1 coordinate 40,543, forward strand.
CATACAGGGGAAAAGCCATACAGTCGCTCTGTAAATACAGAGCAGCATGGGAAGATAGTTTAGTTGCAAATGTGAAAACTCATACAGGGGGAAACGTCGTACAGTTGCTTTGTTTGTGAAGACTAGACAGTAAAAAGTTGTTTAGTTATACATATGAGTTCTAAATTCTGTAGTGTTAATGCTTACGAAATAATCCTATTTGTGAATGAACAGAAAAGCATTTTACATATGTAAACTAGTAATGTTTGTAATAAATTTTAAACATGGTGAGTTAAGGTATATGATTTAATTTCGAAAAACTATTTATGTATTTTTAAGGTGCAGATAGACTGGCAAGTTACTGGCGACAATTATCACGCAAGTGACTTGTTTTTGTGTTTATACTATCCGTGATTAATGTCGTGCAATTTCTTGCGTTTTAAACTCGCGTAACTGTTTAGGTTTTGTGTTACCGGTTTGTACAGTCAAGTTTCATTAGGGTGTAGTTTTAAAATACAGTCGAACCTCTATTCAACGAACTTCTATTTAACAAAATTCTCTATTTAGCGAAATTTTGGTTAGAACCGTCAATGTCCGATATTATTTATATATAAATTTCCCTCTATTTAGCGAACACAATCTCTATTTAACGTAGTAAAATTAGGGTCATAAACCCTTGTCAGGTAGTTTGAATTCTAGGAAGGTTCTCTCTAATGGGGTGATTAGACGGTAATGCTGCATTCCTTCAATGGCTGTATTGTTAAGTTGAATGAGTTGTTTTCCTAGAATATTGATGGGGCCATTAGCCGCATTCTCAGTTTGTTCCGCAAATTGAAAATGAGCAAGAGAAAGTATTTGAGTTTGAAAGAGAAGTTGCAAGTGATTAAAGAGGTCGACAAAGAGATGAGAAAAAAAGATATCGCCGCCAAGTTTGATATTCCACCAAGCAGTTTATCAACAATTTTTAAAAATCGTGAGTCTATCCTCTGACAAAGTGACGAATTAGTGTCGGAACCTGTGAGGAAACGAGTGAAAAGTCAGTATGAAGACGTAAATGAAGCTATCTTGATGTGGATACGAATGATTAGAGATAAAAACGTGCCTATATGTGGAGCAATCATTCAAGAAAAAGCACTCGAGTACGCCAAATCTTTGGGACACACCAAATTTTCAAGCGAGCGCGGGATGGTTGGAAAAATTCAAAAACAGGCACGGGATACACCAAAAAGTGATTTCTGGCGAAAGTGCGGGAGTGAACGTCCAAGATTGTGACAAATGGAGAGATTCAGTTTTAAAGAAAATTCTAGAATGCTACAGTCCAAAAGATATTTTTAACGCAGACGAAACTGGACTGTTTTTTAAGTGCTTACCAGACAAAACTTTGACATTTAAAGGGGACAAGTGCTTCGGCGGAAAACAGTAAAGAACGAATAACAGTAATAGTTGGAGCAAATATGACCGGAACAGAGAAGTTACCGCTGTTAGTCATCGGCAAAAGTAAGAATCCTAGATGTTTTAAAGGAGTGAAATCTCTAGAGGTGGATTACAAGTTTAATAAAAAAGCATGGATAACTAGTGTGATCTTTGAAGAGTGGGTAACAAAATTAGACAAACGTATGACAAGAGAAAAACTAAAAATTGCACTCGTAATTGACAATTGTCCAGCTCATCCGTGCGGAGTTTCTCAAGACTCAAAAGCATTGAGCTTATCTTTTTCCCGCCAAACATGACGTCGCTTCTTCAGCCAATGGACCAGGGCATAATAAAAAATCTGAAGTTTTATTACCGCAGGTGCATCTTGTATAAAGTTGTTCAAGTCATCGAAGGAACCGGAACAGTTGATGTGTCTGTAAACCTTCGCGAATGTATCTCTTTGTTGGCAAAAGTGTAGGATGTTAACGTGTCTGAAAACACGATTAAAAATTGTTTTGCCAAAGCGGGTTTTACGGAAAAGTCAAATGATTGGGATGCAGAGGACGATTTGCTACTTTCTGAATTACAGAAAGAATGGCAAGGAATTTGTTGTACAATGGGAATTGAAAGCAACATGGAGCTTAACGATTATCTTGAAGTAGACATGGAAACTGTAGTGGCTGAATACTCAGATGACGGAGACATTTTGAGCAGTGTTATTTCCCGAAAAAACGACAGTGGGGTTCTTGAAGAGGAAGAAAATGGTGAAAATGAAACCGTTGCTGCGCTGTCGGACCGCGAAACTTTTGAGGCATTTGAGACCATCCGTCGTGCATTGCAAAATCGCGAAAATATTCCGGCGAGTTTGTTCAAATCTTTAAATCAGTGCGAGGTATTTTTTGAAAACGAAGTATTGTTTAAATGCAAAGTGCAACCAAAAATTACAGACTTCTTTAAGAACTCTTAAGTCCACATCTGATGTTTTCGTAACTACATACCTAATGTTTCTGTGCGGCTTTTATGTTCCTTTGTACATTATGTATAATAGCATGTGTTTAATCATACATAATGTACGTTTATGTTACATATTATGCACATAGATATGTAGCTATGTATGTATTAATAATTAGGTACTTTAAACTTCACATAAAACTACAACTTCAATTATTTAATCATTTTTCAGGTCAATTAAACATACATGATATATGTGCATACATATATACCGAATTGTTCTAAATAACGAATTTTCTATATTACGAATTTTTTTCGGCGAATTTACGACTTCGTTAAATAGAGGTTCGACTGTAATGGCTTCAACATCAACGCAACTTTACAAAGCTGCCTCGTTATTTATTATTTATGCAAAATATCTAGAGAAAGAAGAGACACAGAAAAGAACATCTCATTTGTCCCAGCCCTCATTGTTTACATTTTATTTTCTTTAATTCTTGCATAAATTGGCTCCTCAAATTATGTTTTTTTCTTGTAAATTCATTCGTATTAGTTTGTAACTTCGAAAGGATAAGTTCCAGAGTCTAATTTTTTTTAGCTATGTTTACTGAAATTATATTAATGCCGAATTGATTGCTAAATATAATTTTTGACATTTCTCCTTTTCAAAAAGAAACACAAACATCAAATGACTGCTATAACTCGTAATTGTGCTCACACAAATATCGAAGGACATTGCATGTTATGTAAGAAACTGGGCGAGCGGTTTTGGAGCCGTCTAGAAATGCAAGTTGTCTGTCGCAAGAACTCCATTAGCCTGAAAAGTTGACTCGTAGTGGTATTTAGACTGCAGCCAGTGTTGTCAGATAACTCATGTGAGTTTTCTCACCAGTCTAAACGCCCCTTAAGCTTAGTAACAATATGTGATATTAAATAGGTGTTGGGTGTAAATCTTCCTTCTAATTAGGCGTTGCTAATAATTGAAAATATTGTAGTTAATCTAAGTCATAAGGTAGAATTGTACATTTGTTTTCATAGTTCGCTTAGAAAATTGTATGAAATATTTAAGACATTTTATCTGTATTCTACTGAAGTGATTTTTGCAAAAGAATAGTTGACTGAAACTACAGAATAATAACTGAAACCGGCTGTAAACTTCGTACAACACCTTAAAGCACAATGAACGAACGCCAATGAAAAATTTCAATGTCAAAACATAACACGGCACATGTAACCAACATCAAATAGTTCAAAAAACTAGCGCCAAAATAATGATCATTCAAAAACGTTCGATCATTTCTGAAGGCACTGTATATATTTTTATTTATAAACTTTAGACCATAATTGTGGTACGAAGTACACAAGTATAATATATTTCTTTTAATAAATCGACACAGGACCATAGTTGGGACAATGTATTGCAACTATATTACAGAACAGTCAATAATCTTTAAAATAAAAAAAAAAGATTTCTAGATATAAGTAAGAAAACGTATTTATTTATTCATTTTAACACAACCACTTATCAAAATCAAACATTCTTAGATAAATCATCCACTGGTTATTTTTTTTTTTTTTTGTTTAACCCATATGTCCTCAAGTTCAGGAACATAAAAAAGCTCTCTTTCGGTGCTTTTCTGCATTGGCTTATTTATGGATTGTTTAATATCCGTTTTAGGATAAAAAAGGCAATCTTCTTTATCTGGCCACTACCATAGGTTACCACATCTGGCCATGCATTTCATATAAGCCCCATTAGCTTCCACATGGATAACTTGCGCAGGTCAGTATTCTCCTTCAGAATTCACGATTACAAATTCGCCTTTTACTAGGAGATAACCATAATGCAGGACCTTATAGTTTGATATACCTTCGAAGTCCTCTTCAATATCTGACAAGTTCAATAAAGATTCTAAAGCCAGGGAATATCCATCGCCTTTGTCTTCATCACTAGCACGTTCTTCTGCCTTTGCCTTGCGAATAACTTTCTTTTTACTTGAGCGAATTACAGTTTGTAATGCAAGTTTTTCAATATTCTCTGCTGAAATATGTTTATCTGGCTCAACATCAAGTTTTTTTTTCTTCTCTGTGTGAATGTTCCTGGTTCTACTGCTTGTTTCCTTTTCATTTCTATATATTGTATGTAGGCGGCTGAAATAGCACTTGGATCTGAATCTGTGGCATTGGGATCAGAGTATGATGGCAGACGTTCTAGAACTTTGACTGCATAAAGAGGAACGATGCCAGCCTTCTTGAATACAGCTTGTAAATTGGCTTCTGAGCTAGGAAGAATTCTATTCCAGAGCTTTTTTAAACAACGAAGAAAAGACAGAAGAAAACTAAGCTTTACAGGACTTTTTTTGCAGTTTTGTATTCATTATTCATGATAGAAAAAGGTTACCTGAAGCTTTAGTGAGAGTTGCGGGATATCCTGTATAATTTTAAACAAATAAAAATCATTCGCGGAAATGCGGCAGAGCTCGATCTAAATAGGGCTGCAACCCACGGTACTTGGTCTATTCTAAGTATATTGCATTCGCGATCTTTCTGGATGAGGGTTGGCCATGATTTCGTTTTATCAAGTTACTTTCTTTATTTTATTTTTTGTTGCCTTTAGGTTTTCCTATTATTAAAAACTACGTTTTACGGTGCTGCCAAATCTAAATTTTGCGATTTTAAAAAGATCTCGGTAGTTCATGTCAAGCTCGTGTCAATTTGAATTCAAGTTGAATTAACGCAGCAAGAAGATGCCCAAATCGATATCAAAAGAAACCAAAGTGCACATTAAAAAATGTTTTGAAACCCTACGAAATATGCGGCCTGATTTAACCCATGGTTGTCTGGTAAACAGCCTAAAGAGTTGCAATCTTCTGTCTTTGGCGTACGCTCTAAATCTAGTTTATATCAAAATCATTTTTTTAGGAAGGACTTGCAACAACTGATTTGGCAATATAATTCCGAAAATTGGTTTTTTACAGTAAGTGATTTATTGGTTGATGTTAAAGAACAGTGTGGGTTTACGGGAGGGAGAACATTGCTATACGGAATTCTAAAATCTATGTGAACAAAAGCACGTTGTTGCATCCAAAATTAGTTTCTTACGAAAATATCTACATTTTAAAAATTCCGATGAAGATATCATCTTCGTGTACCTTGATGAAACGTGGATCTACCAAAATGGATCTACGATTCGTCGTTGGGTTCGCGAAGATGGTAGTAAAAGTAATCCATCTAAATTTTAGGGGGGAGGGAAAACGATTCAAAATTTTTCATGCTGGAACTAAATTTGGGTTTTTGGAAGGATGCGACTTTTTATTGGATTCAAAAAACAACGACAGAGATTACCACAAGACCATGACCGCAACTGTATTTCAAAATTGGGTAATTAATCAGCTTATTCCTGCTTTAGCTAAGATTAATGGTAAATGTGTGGTAGTTACGGGCAACGCTCCATATCATTCTGTGCAGTTGGACAAAACGTCCACATTTTCCACCAAAAAAGGCGAAATGCAGGAATGGCTGGTTAAACACAGTGTAGAGTTTTCTGATAACTATACAAAAAACAGCTTTGGCAGTTAATTAAACGTTTTAGAGAAAATCACAGCAAGCGCTATGCAGTCGACGAACTTTTAAAAGAGAAAGGTAATGAGGTTCTTAGATTACTCCCCTACCATTGTCAATACAACCCTATCGAAATGGCATGGGGGTTTTGTAAGACATATTATAACAAACATATAAATTCGCGGCCACCATCTTAGGATAGGGTTACAATTATGGTCTGAAGCTCTTTTAAAATGTTCACCAGACATGTGGTAAAATTATTGTAATCTTTGTGAGGAACTTATTTCGGCAGACTGGACAAAACATATGGGTAACCTTTCGTTTTAAAACATTCCTCCCATCTTTATTACTTCCTTTTACTATAAAGGAAGTATTGGATTCACCCCAAAAATTCGAAATTGAGTTTTCAACGGATCTTCACGTTTTAGAGTCCCCTGATCCCAAAAAACATATTTTTTTTCATTGGTCTGTCTGTGTGTGTGTCTGTGAACAGAATATCTCAAAAACGAAAAGAGGTATGGCATTGAAACTTCATATATAAGTTTTGTGTACTATGTAGATGAGACAGCAAGCTTTTGAAGAAAATCGCATAACTGGAAGTAGGTGTTTACTCTTGTGATTTTTCAGTTTTTTTCGATTTTTTCAAAAACGGCTCTAACGATTTTTTTTAAACTTTACATTTTTACTACATTTTTAATGTGTATTGATGTGAAATAGGTGATTTTCCAGTTGAATACTTCTAAAGTGGGTTTCTTTTGTTTTTTTTGCTATTTTTTTATTAACTCCCATTTTAAATAAAACACCCGGTATATTATTACATTTTTGAATTCACCTTAAAATTCTAGAGAAAATTTGTCTCTTCAACTAACACTCTATTTTGTACCGTTTTTGTAGTATTTGTAATTTTTGAAAATTTTTGACAAATGGCTAAAAATTAAAAATGAAATTTTTGACTAATTATAAGAACACTGTAAAAGGAAGTTGTGTGAGTGTATCACACCAGATTTTTTCACTAGCAGAATCTGATTCTGAATCACAGTCAGAATCGGAGTCAGAATCTCTTAGTGAAGTAATAGAAGTGGAATAAAAAATTCTATCATTTCGGTTCAAAATTTCAGTAAATATTCAAGAGCAAAAACGCAGTTATTGCAAACGTGGCAAACAAAAAAGGCTGCCAAACAAGCCAAAAAGGCAGTCATTAGTAATTTAGACGTAAGTAACCAGAAAGATTTATTTAAGCAACAGAGGCGTCTATTATACCTGTACACTACCACGGGAACGTCGGAGCAATCATATAGCAATGCCCAGTGAACAAGAAAATTGAAGAAGATCAAACCCCCTGAGTGGATGCAGCGAAAGTGCAGTCGAAACAAAGCACAGCATAGTGCGGTAGTTCATATTTTATTCTCTGTGCATGGTTGAAATTATAGCATTTTTCAGGTACTCTACGGAACAGTAGCTTAACTTCATGTTTCTCCTTCAGCTCGTTTAGGCGCTTATTGTAAAGAAGGGATTAACCGAGGTACCTACTATAACATGAAAATAAAAGACGTGTTGCCAATATCGTCGAAAAATACGCTAAAACACAGAGGAAGACAATTAAAATTCTAACAATTTTCTGCTACTTGTAAAAAACATGCTGTGATTAGTTTAATAAAAATTTATATTTATAAAATCTTTTGCGTTAAGATACAGAGGAAGCGCTGGCAACAGCGCAAACGATAAATGATAGAAAACATAACCTTAAGATAAAATTATCGAACGTCAAATATTAAAGTCACAATTCAACTCCTTAAACACCAATCACACTGCCAAAACTGTCTAAATTCCATGGCTAACCCTCATCCAGAAAGATCGCGAATGCAATATAGCACTTGGTGCTCTCTTTATTTCGTCGGAACGGACGTTTCTGGAACTAAACGTTTAAATATGGCTGCACTATTTACGTCCGATGTCGAACTGATATTGCTAAATTTCGACTGTCTCAGGCTCTCCCTACGTATAAATTGGGTTTGGAAGGGTTAGCCTTGCTTTGGGCACATTTTGGCAGCCCCTGGAGCGTGGCAATATGAGTGATTTTGCCTGGAGAAAGCCGCTTGCAGCCACCTTAGAATTATTTCGAAAGTTTGGTTTTCGCCTAGCAATGCTGTAGGGCGTCGATAGTGGGTGGGTAAATACCCATATAACAGGTGAGTTGGGCCTTTAATTAATTGTGGCGCTAAATTTGACCTGCTGAACGCCTCGTTTTTTACGCTTTGCGGATTATTTTGTGGACGCTTCGGAATGGCAACTTCGTCGTTTCGGTGGCCCCGTGTTAGAGTTCTGGCCCAGGAAACTGGAAAACTGAACCTCAGGTGAAGGATCAAACAAGCCACTAATACAACATGGCAGGCGGTTTGAACGAGATATTTGCAGGTGCTGGACCCAACAAGCCACACAAATATGCTATGAAGTTTGGAGTTCGGAGTCGGGTGTTCTTAAAATGTTTTCTATGTGGGACTCGTGTCATACGGTTTTGGACAGCGGCTTCGTGCTATAACATTTAATGGCAAATAAATTTCGTTTATACAGAATGTGCTAGCCGACCGAATTTTGTCAAACACGACATAATTATCGTGCGCGGTATGGTTTTGATATCATTTTGCGAGATATTTGGCGAAATATATGCCATATATGGAAGCTGTAAGAAAGGAAAGGAGATCTGGCGCTCCATTTCTTTAACATGGTAAGCGGTAAGCCTCGCGTGTGTGATATGAGAACCAACAACGTTTGCTTTCTGATTAATCAGGACGACCAGCCTAATTTTTGGTATATTTCCAGATAATCATAAGTATATTCCTTCTAAATTAAAATAACACGAGCCAAACTTAAAAATTAAAATTGTATCATTTATTCATTGATTTCTACAAATGTAATCATTACTGCTGCTTCATTTTCCGTTTTAAAAACAACAATCTGATTGGCTTAAAACTTGCATTAGTTACTAAAATATACACAAACGTAGCTGCTGACGCAACAAACAAAACTGCCGCAATCACGTCGAGTAGAAAATATTGATACGTAGGCAAATCTATAGCAGGACTTCGTAGGTGTTTTGCACCTTTATGCCTTAAAACGTATTCAGTCCACCATATAGCACGTTCCAGGCCTGTCATGGGCTCATATCTTGCTAGCTGTGCCAGTTTTTTAACTGTATTTCAGTATCTAAAGTCAGAATATGTACACATCAATATTTCAAAGAAATGCTTTACTCATTGGGATTACCAGTAACTTATAAAATTACTTTTTAAATGCATCTTTTTCTAACATTCTATAATCCAGAGACAAACCTAAACCTTTAGACACCATTCTATCTATGTTGGCTACTTGGTCGCCAATAAATGGAATCCCTGAAATCGGGACGTTGCTGTATATGCTTTCTTCCGTGGGTTGTAGGCCGCCTTGCGTGATAAATAGTATGATATTAGGATGTCCTAAAAGTAATAACCAGCTTTTTAACTTGGAAATACTCTTACTCAGAATGTTGTGTTGCGGAAACCATTTGGATATGACAACATTGTCAGGTTTTCCTGGTAAATCTTCCAGCTCAAACAATACCGGTGTAGAGGCTCGTGCTTTATGCGCTTACATCTGGCGGTACATTGCTCAACTTGCCCCGGATTCGGGATACAGAGCGCCTTTTGTACTTGCGAAGCAACCATTGTGTGAGGTGTGTGTCATGGTGATGTAGGTATATAAACTTATTTTTCAGCAGCGCCATCGAATTACAAATTTAATATCCGTTTTGAAGTTACTGAAATAAGTGATTTGTAGCCAATTGCTATGATAATGAAAGTATGAAGAAAAAAACTACATTACCTGACAGACCATTGTCATAGTAGTGAAAGTATCATCTAAAAATTTTAAAAGCGTTTTTACGCCTTGTCAAGTTTGTAACACAAAAAGTTATTCTGTTACATGATCCTTAAAATTAAACTTATTATCAAACAAGATTATCATTATCGTTCAATCAATAAATGAACGACGTCTCTCCTACAATTAATTCCTCGTATATTTTTGTATTTATTGAATTAATTGGATTCCTACTCCGATGAACGACCCCAAAGTCTAAATTGTTATCACTTTATTTATTTATTTCAGATAAATCAGGGATGAAACAGACCAAAACAAGTTATATTCGCTTTTGACTTTGAGTATAAAATTATTTGTTAACAAATAAATAATAGTAGTTTACGTAACAAGTCCAAACATTATACCGTCGTAAAAATCTAGATAAATCTGTGTTGGTTTCCTTAGTAACTACAGTCAACAAATTTCGAACTATCCCTGTAAAGAATAATTTTCCGGAGAAGTCCTGTAAAGAAGTGCTCTCCGACATAAACATTGTACAGTAACTATTTTCAGGACGAATGCCTAAAAAATTGTGTTCTTACAAAATCGAAAATGCGAATTAGTTTTGTCGGGAGCAATCGCTATAAAACCCTGCCGAGAAAGGGGTCCGAAATTTATCACACTATAGTAGTAGTGTTACTCAAATGTTTATATATTTTCAATTTGGCATAAATAAAATTCGTTGAGTGAAATGTACACCTTCCCGAAGTCCCACTATTTCTTTACAAAAATGGCTAATTATCGATGTACCTGTGTACAAGCACCCACACTCGAACTAAATTTTTATTTGCTGTGACAGCAAACCAGCATGCAAATTAGATTCTTAAAAGTACTGGGATCTCAACTGCTGTGGAAAATCGCGAATATTTATCCATTCAGCAGTTCCGATTTTGGTGCAAATGCAATCTTTAACCTGTATTGAATGTGCCTCTCAGCACCGGAATTACTCCTCAAACTACTAGAAAATGGAAAAGCGGAAAGCCCAGGTAATTACAATAGGTGAAACTACATTTAAGCGAATAAACTTCAACGATAATTACTGGAATTTCTTTGCAACATGAGGTGAAGCCTCCAAATTACACACCGATGTTACAACTAAATTTGTTTATACGAGTTAAACAAACCACTCGTGGTATATACATGAAAACTGCTCATCGACTACAGCTGGATCTAAGACCCGGATGCATATACGTAATCTGCAGACGCATAAGGTATTATGACATCTGTTCGGCTACAATCGGTAATTGATTAATATGGAGCCAATGAAAGTTTATGTAAAGTGCAGACACAGAGGGGCATTAGACGTCTGCAGTTTACTCAGTGGTTTCGCTTTGACATGCTATATCTTGTTTTCCGCGTAGTCAAAGAACTAGTTGTTAGTTCATGAAAAGACTATTTAAAGTGCCGGCTAAAATTACTATAAATTACTTAAATATGGAAAGTATGCTCCCACAAGGCTACGAGTAAAAATTTGTAAACGACACAACTGTTAGATTAAATCTAACTAATAAGAGGTAGTTGAGGTTAGCTTCGCATGTTTATATTTCGACCAACCAAAGTTTACAGACCGAAAAATTGCCGGTAGATATACAAATACAAAGCTGTATCTAACCAAATTTAGCACTTACAAAATGTAATTTTTCGAAAACAGTAAAAAAAGGTGAAATTTTCATTTTGTTTTCAATGTGTGAAGCGATTCATTTTCGTACACACAATACAGACACACACAACAGGACGCAAAATACTTTTACGTTCTAAAACGTCCAGTTGTTGAAGTCCGAAGTCCCTTTCGACCAAATTTTGAGTTACAACGTGAACAACACATATGAAAGCAACTTGTTTTACTCATTTGCAAATTCGTGAAAAACAGTATGACTTTCATAACTAGTTGTACAATATGCTATTGGGTTCTAAATATAAAAATAACTATTTATTGAACCAGTGTCCTAAGTGAATTATTTTTAATATCAATGTTAAGAGTTAGTCCAAGAAGCGCGCATTCTTACATGAGAGTGCAGAAAGTAAGTACTTTCTGCACTGTCGTAGGAGTAGCATATTATTATACTAGTTTAATAAAAGGGCCCATTGTAGCACGAGTGGGTTTGGGGCACGACGTGAGTACCGAGGAGTGCTCCGATAGAACGAGAGCTGCAATAATTTTGTTTCTATTTTGCGTTTAGAATAACCTAGCAACCAAATTACGTCATTTAAGTGTTAGAATAAGTCGCTATAAAATGACGTCATTTGGGTGCTAGAATGGAGTTATTCTAAATGCAAATTAGAAAACATTTTTATTTTTAATTTATAAAATGGTATAAAGCGGCACAATAGAAAAAATAGTATAAAACACTAGTTGCAGAAGGTCCTTCAAGCACTCATTTGTTCCTCAACTCGCAGCTATGCGGCTCGTTTCGGAATTTCAAATTCCTGCTTGAATAGATGCCTTCTGCAACTTGTATTTTAATATACTATTTCCGTCAATCGTTTATATATCGACTCATTAATGCATGATTTTGTCTAAAAAATCATGCATTAATAGACCCGTTTTCGCAATGATTTTATATAGGCAACCATACGTACTAAACGTCAAATGTATCTGAAATGTCAAAACTAAAGGTTAAATTATTCCGTGGATTTATTAATATAAATATTTACATTAGAAAACGCTTCGCTCAATATCTTTGTGGCAGTTTGTATTTTATACCTATCGAGTTCTCAATGTATCCTTCGGCAACAGAGGTGGATTTCCAACCGCCAAGTATTTTAATTGCCGCAAAATTGCTCCGGCATCGGCAACCATACGTACTAAACGTCAAATGTATCTGAAATGTCAAAACTAATAAATATTTTTGATTGATTTTAATAAACGTAGGATTGACGGAAAAGTCTTGTAACTAACTCTTATGTTAATCGGTGATTAATAATCTCGCTCATTAACGCGTTCGCTCGCTCCGCTCGCTCACGCGTTAAAATCTCTCGATTATTAATCACCTTTATTAACACACTTGTTGGTTAAATAACCATTATTAAACGAGGATAATACACTAATGTTATTTACTTTCCACAAAAATAATCAAAAACTTTTAATTATGACATTTCATAAATATGACAATCTGTCAGTTGGCTGAAACAAGGTAGGCCGTTTCAATGTTTTTGATATGAAAATAACAATACAAAAACTATGCTTTGATATACTCCATTATAGCACTGTTTTCGATGTTATAATAACCACATTGTGACATTACTATACGTAAATAGTATATTTGTCGTCAAAAGATAAATGTAAGTATCGTTTCTTTTCGGGGGATGAAGATTTGACCACGAGCAGTGTCATGGCAATTTTACGAACGAAAAATTTTGTCGCAAGAAGTAAATGTTATTTTTTCCACAAATATAAAAATAATTAAATTTACATTATGTATTGCAAAAACTACAAATGAATTTAGAATCTGACCGTTTTATTTATTCATTTCCATAGCAACGCGCACTTTCATCTGTAGAGTGAAATAAAGAGCTACTTTATAAACACAAAACTATCTAATAAAGCACTATTTTATAACTCAGTCTAACATAAAGTAATTTTTACCCTCGTAAAACTACCACTCTGGCAAAAAAATCACTTTTTGTACAACTGTCATTAAAAATGACATTTTTGTTCCAGGTAACTACACTTATATACGTCAAAATTAAATATTATGAGAGAGCACCTTAAAAGTAAACACTTTTAACATTTGTTGAAAATACTACTTAGTAAACCAATATTTGTCAGGTAACTAAGGAAAATCAATAATTTTCAGTTGTTCGACAGCTCGTTATTTAAAAAACAAATAGAAACGCTTTCTGTATTCTAATCAAATGTCAAAACTAACATGATTATTTTGAAAAATGTCTACCACGGCTTGCTATATTATACTCAAATTAATAAAAGTTACATTTAGACCATAAAAATAATTTTGCTGATTTTTAGTGACAGTTGTACAATAGTATATTGTGCAACTAATTATAAAAATCATACTTTTTCATGAATTTGCAGTTTTATTAACGATGGCGAAGTCCGAATGTATCAAGCAAATAAGTAAAAAAAGTTGCCTTCATACGTGTTGTACACATTATTTTTTTTGCATAGTGATCGCTGTAGCTCGAAATATGGCCGAAAAGCAGTCATATTACAAACATGCAGTAACGCGAGAAAATTCTTATTTCAAAGTTAAATAATAGAATCTAATTAGACCTGACCAAAACTTCGTTTAATCGGAATGAACCAAACATTTCAAGAAAACACGCAGTAATAATAATAGTCTCTATTTATCAACTCAAGATACAATAAATAAGAAAAAATAGTGGTCACGGTGCTTGCGTAAAGTGCAGACGTATTATAATTCAACACGTCTGCAGTTTACTTCTGTTTTGATTGGTTGTACGACTTCGGAATAAACGATGTGATGGGTTATACCTTATGCGTCTGCAGATTACGTATATGCGACCCGGATACCTGAAAGGCATCGGCCTCGAGCCTAACTACAATAATGTCTGGAAAGATTTCTAGACTAAAATCGTATCTAAAACTGTCCAGAACGTTGAGCAAAGAGTTAATCCCACCTAAAGATCGCCAAGATGCCTGCAGGATTACTCATAGCAACATCCGACAGTAATAATCAGGTTAGGAGACCTCGAAAGGCTCCTCTTAAGAATGCCAACAAAAAGTATAATTAGAGGATAGAATCACAAGGAAATTAGTGGTTACCAAAAATGATTTCACAACAATTCACCAAAGCATCCTGTTCTATACTGCCCGAGCAGCCCAAGAAAGTTATTTGAAGAAAACGAGGATAAAGAACAGGAACTGGAATTAGAAAAAGAAAGAATTAAAAGAGACTTTGAGCAATTGAAGCACATGCGTCGTTAGAAAAGAAAAAAATTGGAAATGAGAGTGAACTAAGCAGAAAATTAAAAGTATCCAATTCATCTGGTGCAAGTGTTGAAAACTCTGTACCTTATGAAAGTAATATTACATATTACAAAAAAAACAATGCCTCACTTGAAGAAAGTAATGTCAGTGCTATAGAACTAGATCATCATAAATGCTCAAATGATATATCCAAAACCATTATAAAACAGTTTACGTACAGAAACAATAACAGAAGTCCCCCAATACTTTTTTTGTGATAAACGCTATTCAGAATCAAATGATAGTGTAACGTTACCGTTTGTAGACTTCACTAGGAGATGGCCGAGTTAGTGGGAGGTGGAAGGAGCTGAAGGGTATAAAATACAGATGCAAGGCCAGTTGACTTTACTTAAGTCCACAAATTTACCAGGAGAAGTCTTCCAAAGCACTAACCTCTCTCCTGACCTGCTCTGGAACGCCGATGTCGGTACCAGAAGAAACCCCTGATAAACCAGCTCCCCTCCCCCCGAGGTTCCCTTTGCCGTACGATCTCAGTAGCAAACGCTCTAATCCCATCCGATTACTTCTCCTCCCAGAGCTTCGTAAATACTCTGGCAAAGAGCATTCAAGACCTCCAAAGGGTCATCTACAAATACGCTAACTACTGCTTGATAAGCGCAAATTAAGCCATACTACCACCACCTGTAATTAAAGTCATAACTTAGGTGGTACAAGGGTTTTCCTGACCATCAGTGAGGTCTGGCAGCATTGCCAAACGGAAATCACGGCTTTCTCCCAGAGCACTAAGACGACAGCTAATCCATTGCCCGCACTCCGTCAAAGTCTTCGTGCACGCTCCAGCTTTCCAAAGGTAAAATTTAGCCTAGTGCGTCGTTTACTGGCCCGTCCAAACTGGGTCCAAAGATACTCTGGCACCTGCACTACACTTTCCCCTAATTTACAGCACGTGTTCGCCCACAAATGTAAAAAAAGGCGAGCAACACCGTGTAACATTTTTATTACAGAATCGGCCGCTACGAGCTATAGCGCCAAATTGCAGACTCTCCTTCGAGGTCACCGGCTGCGCTTGAATGCTGCGTTGGTTGCCGACTCCTGCGTGCATGCAACAACCTGAATTCTTTTTATTTATTGTGTACATTGCAAATATGTTTTGTAATTTAATTTATAAACCTGATATGTAACATAAAGACCAATATACGTAATCTTCCTGAAGTGTTCTGAATCAATTCAGCCGCGTCAAATAACAAACTCTGACTTAGTGAACTACCAATTGTTGCACATAGATTCGAAAAAATAATTAAACTAAAATTACCAGCTAGTAGTAAGCATTACAATGGAAAAAGTAGCTCATTCCCGAAAATGACGGCGAAATAATTGCCAACATTTGGTGGAAACGTAGAAGAATGGCCAATGTTTATAGCTCTTCTGAAAATCTTCAGAGTTATGTCAATTTCTTGAGGAAGAAAACATGATTCGTTTGCCAAAGTCACTCAACAGTGAACCGTTAGACTGTATCAAATCTTCATTTCACCCAAAAATTTACTAACAGTAATTCAAATTCTTCAATCGATTTGGCACACTAGAATTTATTATAGAATCTATAATACACGAATCAAAATTTGTAGGACAAATAAATAATGATAAACCACTTTGAATAACCAAATTTTCCAATACCCAAGCCTTAGAAATTGGTGGTCTAAAGGCAGAATAATACGAATTTAGTCTTATATGTCAGAGAAGCAAATGTATTGATGTTTGATTGTGTTTGTTACATCAGTGGGCTATTTGAGCCACATCCCCCTGAACAATTCCGAAGCGAGGAGCTAGCTTTAAACAGTTTGTAATAATCAGCAAGTATTTAGCAATTGGAGCTTTGTATACAGCTGCATAAATCGTCAATTAATATTTAAAAAGCAATGGTCCAAGGCTGGACTTTTGTGGTACTCTTGAAGAAGCAAAATATTCAAAGGTGTTGCTTTCTTTCTTGAAGATAGTTTGAGAACAGCTTTAACAAGCCATTCTAGGTTTAAAATAAATGCAGTTTATATAATAATGTATTGTGACGAACTTTGTAGGTTCAGATAATATCCAACACTGATAATTTTTATAACAGGAAATCTGCGATTTGAGAACAATCTCACGTAAAAGTGATATATTTAGTACAAAAAATGCCCAGTAGTATAAGTTATGTAGTGGTACTGAGTAAACTCTATGTTGTCTGTAACGGTATCATTATGTGGTCTGTAGAAACAGGTTCGAGAATTTTGGAAGTTATCATAATTAATATAGGAAGGAAAATAAAGTTGTGTTCAAACATGTACTAGTTGTTTTCCTTTATTACTACTAAAGCTGTGAGTAATAATCGTAAATTTAGAGAAACCATACCAAACAGAGCGTTAGTTGTAGAGACACATTTTCTCTAAAATTTTAAGCTGAATTCGAAAATGTAATAACATACCGGGTGTTCTATTTAAAATAGAAGTTAATAAAAAAAGAAAAAACCAACGAAACCAAACTGGAAAATCACCTATCTCACATCAATGGACATTAAAAATGTAATCAAGATGTAAAATTTGAAAAAAAAAATCGGTAGAGCCTTTTTTTGAAAAAATCGAAAAAAACTGAAAAATTAAGAGCTTAAACACCATACTTCCGGTTAGGCGATTTTCTTTAAAATGAAGTTACAATGCCATACCTATTTTCGTTTTTGAGTTATTCTGTTCACAGACCCACAGACAGACACACAGATCAATGAACAAAAACATGTTTTTTGGGTTCAGGGGACTCTAAAAACGTGAAGCTCTGTTGAAAACTCAATTTCGAATTTTTGGGGTGAATCCAATACTTCCTTTATTCTAAAAGAAAGTAAAAATGCACTTGCTCGTGTCTGTCTCCATTGTCCGAACATTTGTAGAACCACCGACAAATTGGTAATCGCATTATAGCGCGCATGCGCCTAAGCACCAGTGGTATTTGAGGTTAGGCTTAATTTCTTTTCTTTATTTACGCTTAATTTGTAGTAAACGTAACGAAGTAGTTTATGTTGCTTATGTCGCCAGACACACTATATATCAAAGAGCACAATAAATGTGTAATAATTAATAATATTTCCGTAAGTAGATGACCAGCCAGCATTCGTAATATGAATTTTCTTTTCTTTCAGAACCTCAAAACCTTGACAAAACTCCCAAGTGTAGCATCTGTTGGAATAGCGACACAGTGTCTTTTCTGATTAGGTATGTAGATTTACATCACAGGCTTCAGGTATACATTTAAACATTGGCACTTGAAATAACTGATTACTTAACTTAGATAATTCACCTAAACCGCTGTTGGGAAATTATTGCTGAATTTGATTATTTATTGATTTAATACTACACATTAATTAGTTATTAACATATCTAGGAATGTTATGAGTATCATAACTGTCTCAGATGTTTTGAAATCCGAGCTCGAAGAGCTAAGGCTGTTATGATTTCATAACATCCGCGGTTTGTTCTATAGTTAATCGGTTGAAGTATAATGGTTGCCATGCAGGCACGGATGGGACCATCGGGAGCTCGGGACATTTCCCGAAAGGCCGGTCCAATTGGTCCAATTTGGGCCGCAGTCTTTATAATTGTGACTGAAACGTTTTGTTTCATTTGTATAATTTCCATTTACTTTGAACAATTAGGTATATGTGACAATTTTTGAAAATCTGGATTTATCGAAAATTAAATATAATTGTACTCCTACTGCCGGTCAACAACCTTTTGGATTGACTAAATCAGAGAGGTGACAGGTGTCCCTTAGCCAAGCTATTCAAAACGGTTTGCTGCATCACGGGGCTTCCCCTTTTGGTTACGGAGTTTAGTGGGCGTCGCTTATGAAAATCGCAATAGAAATTATTTTCCTTTGCGAGAAAATTAGTGAGTAACCGTGGCGCAAGTTAGATCAAGCTTATTTTCTAATAACGGAGTGATTGTAGTTTTTCGAGAAGTTGGAAGTATAGTTTGTTTTAAAATTAAAATGATTAAAGACAATAGTAAAAAAGTCAAAGGAGGCGCGGAAAAAATACGCGAGACAAAAAGACGCAAAATGAACGAAGAAGCAAGAAAGTGCATATCTCTGGACACAATGTTTTTGAAACCTATCTCGAAAACTGCGGATAGTGTTAATGTAGTGCATTCACTTCAAAGTATACAAGAAGCACCGACTCATATCGACACTCAAGAAAAATAAAGAAACTGTGAACGAATTCTGTGAAGTTGAGGTTAT
This sequence comes from Agriotes lineatus, assembly GCA_940337035.1. Taxonomy (NCBI): domain Eukaryota; kingdom Metazoa; phylum Arthropoda; class Insecta; order Coleoptera; family Elateridae; genus Agriotes; species Agriotes lineatus. Next base: position 59,507 of record CALNHX010001675.1, read on the forward strand.
AGCTGCTGTAAGTAATAATGCTACACCCAAATTATATGAACGTGAGCAAGAATCTTCAGAGATTGAGTTTTTTTAGTTTAACCACTTTGAACTATCCAATGTAAATGAGTTACATCTTTTTGAATGCCACCCTCAGATTCCTAAAACACAAGAAAATATTCCATTTAATGTTAAAAAAGCTTTTGTTCGATCGAATAAAAATTTCAGACAGTGGCTTACTGTGGTGTAGCAGTGGTTTGGGAACGCTGTGTAACTGCGGTTTATCCTAAGGGACAAAGGGAGGACCCGGAAGAAGGTTTTGAGTTAGTTTTTAAGACATTCGAGTTGTGCTCTTGTTAACCCTACAGCGGGCGCGTGAAATAATTGGGATTCAGAAGGCGCGTCCGTCTCGTAGACCGAAATCATAAAAGCTGGATTTCTTGTTATGTTCATGCGCTGGGTAGAAGAAATTAAACAAATAATGGTTTTTATTAATACTCACTTTATGAATTTATGACAAAAAATACAGATTAGAACACTAGAAATACTATAAACTAGAAACTAGAAACTATAAACTTAACCTACCCTATTTTTTATAAATATTATATGATAAAGTTATGATCATAAAAACTGTTTACACAAGTAAAGAAGATTTATATAAGAAAACTATAAACTTAATTTTAGTAATTTTCGAAACATTCACTACACATAACTCCTATATGCTCTAAACACAAAAACTTAAAACATTTGCGGCAGTAAAAGCGGGTTTTTCTGCTTTTCTTTGAGCTACATACCATACACCTTCCTGTTTGACCTTCTGGTGGGGTTCCAGTGTTTCCCGGGCCAGTATTTGTCCCAGATATTTCTTGCAATCTATCCCTCAAGGTTCTTGGAATATTGAGAATGGTCGCTCTAACACCTAAGTGCGGACGTATTAGGTCAATAGCCAGACTTTGCAAAAACTTACGTCTTTTGAGAGTTGTATTGGGAAAATTTGAGCAGTAAACCACAAATGAATTTATTCCAGCTAGGTTGAGGATAGAATAAAATACAATCATGGGCCATCTCCTAGTGTTGCGCGCAACATTGTAATTGGCGCATAGTCTATCGACAGTGTCCACGCCGCCCTTTGTTGCGTTGTAATCCAGAATAATTTCTGGTTTTCCAGATTTTACATCTATGTTGCCATCGTGATGTAGCGAAGAAATTAGTACAACATTTTTCTTTCTTTTGGGGATATAGGACACAATGGTGCTATTTTTTGTGAACCCGAACATGCTTGCTCCGACTGGATGAGTTGGATTGGAAAATTCAAGGGGGAGCTCCCTTTTATTTTTCCGAATTGTTCCTATTACTGTAAGTTTAAATTCTTTTAGTAAAGTATCAACAAGGGGCACACTTGTGAACCAGTTATCTATTGTGAGATTTCTGCCGGATCCCTTTATTACGTCACAAAGTCTCAATACTACAGCATCTGGGCTGTTGCTAACTTTGTATGGCCCGTCCGGTTGTTGTCCAACATACACTTCCAAATTGCTAGTGTAGAAGGTTTTGGCGTCCGAGAGAGCAAAAATCTTTATTCCATAGCGGTTAGGTTTGGAAGGTATGTATTGCCTAAAGTTACATTTACCTCGGAAACCTTCTAATTTCTCGTCAATTGTGACGTATTCAGATAAACTGTATCCATTCTTACACTTAGTCACGAACAAATCAAACAATTCTCGGATAGGTGCTAATTTATCGATAGCTCTTCTTTCTTCTCTGGTATCCTTATTATCGAATCTTAGACAGCGCAGTAAGAAAAGGAATCGTTTTATTGACATTCCCAATCTAAATATCTCAATCCCAGAGCCATCCGATTTCCATAATTCTTCAACGTTCAAACGGTTTGCTTTCATAACTCCGGCATATAACAGTAGACCTAAAAGTGCTCGCATTTCAATAACATCGGTTGGCCTAGCGTCTCTATTTCTAGCAAAATTAGATGATATGGATTGAATGTAACTGTTGGTATTTTGGACAAGAATTTCTAGCATTGCGTCATCTATGAAAAAGTGAAAGATATCTTGCGGTGTTTGCAAACCACGTGTAGGCAATTTGGATACCGGAAGACGTTTTACTATATTCTCACTTCTGGTTCTTACTGTTTTAGGTGGAAAATGTTTCATCCATCTTCTTTTTTTATCCTTTCCCAAAAATGAGGCAGCATCAGCAACAATCGCACCCTCTTCACAATCTGATATTTCTTGTTCCGTTTCGCTTCCACCATCCCTCTCCTCTACCATGTCAATCTCGCCCTCCGAGTCATCGTCATAGTCTTGACTTTCCCCTTCGTCATCTGTTGGTACTATCTCCATCAAATATCTAAGTCGTGCTTGATCACGCTCGTAGTCCATGCCTGAAAATTGCATTTATTAGTATACAAACATTGGCAGTGACAAAAAAAGCAGAAAAAAAGTTATTCAACTACCCAGTTTTGAAACATATATTTTTTCTTCATACTTCATATATATTGTAATTCATCAAACAAATTAAAAAAAGTATTATACCTAACCAAAAAACTATGTAAACAATGTAGAAACACTTACCTTTGCCTTTATCTAATATCAAAATTGCACTGGCAAAAAGTGTACCCAGTAGGCGCGTCCGTCTTTCAGACCGAATTCGGCTATAAAACGGGAACAAGCAGCCACTCAAACGGATGGATCTGCACTGACACGTAGTTTGTCGCTGCATGAAGGTACACGAGTGGTGGCGCTGCTGGATTTACGCATGATTATAAAATACCGGTTTAATTATTTTGTCCGTCTACCAGACATAACGCGCCCGCTGTAGGGTTAACAGTAACTTGTATTTGTATTAAATCTGTCTAAGTTGTATATATTTAATAAACATATATTTCCACTACAACATCTTTAATTAGCCTTAACCACGAGGACATAACACTTACCTACAGTTTTAACAAAAAAGCCTTGTTCTGTACAGCTTGTTTGGCTTTTGGGGATACCGGTGAAACAAACAGTTTTACACGAGGTATGTCCGATTGGAAGCACATATATCAAAGAATTGATGAACACGAGAGATTTGTAAACCACCAAAAAAGTTGTGAATCGCACTTTTTATTTTTGAAATGTAAAACTGTGAATACACTTTTATTCAGCGAACACCTGAAGCAGCACAATAATCAAGTAACAAGTAATCGTAAAATATTAGAGATTGTTATTAATGTAATTAAGTTAATTGGCAAATGAGGTCTTTCGTGTCGTGGGAATTTAAATGAATCAGCCTATTCGTTAGAAGATGAATATTTGGATATAAATATTTTGAAATTCAATCCACATGCTACTCCCAATCAGATAAAACAGGAATTAATTAGTTTTGAAAATAATTGGGGCAACTTATCCCTGGAAGAATCGTATCAAATTAATTACGATTTTGTTAACTGTAATGAAGAAGATGATGACATATCCACTCAAGAAGATTGCATATCCGCTCTAGAAGCTACTACGACTTGTAAGAGCTGCCAAAATTGTTCCATTTGCTGTTAGCTCATCCAAAATGTAACATGTTCCAAAGCGCTTACTCTGTGCTTTATTTAGTTTATCGATATCTTTTAACACTCCCCATATCTCAAATGTCCTGTTGAAGGTCGTTTTCCATTCTAAAATGTATTAAGACTCGACTGATAAACCGGTTATCTAACGAGAAGGTAGAGTCGTTTATGATTATTAACCTCAAAAAATCCATTTTAACAAGCATTGACAATGAAGATGTGATTAACTCCTTAGCAAATACAAACACAAAGGCCGTTATTTATTAATTTCATATTTTACCAAATGCGCGAAGTCAATTTTATGCAATTTTTGAGTGCTTAATTCATAATTATTCATTCCTAATAATTACTTTAATAATGATAACAAAAACCATGTTACTGTTGATACTATACTAGTCGAATTATAAATAAACAATTATAAAGTTTCATCAAGTCAACCTCATTATAAAAGCCATGAAAGGGAAAAAGTATGTTTTGTGTTTGTTTAAGATATTTAATAATATTATGTAATTGAGTATTTTGTTTTAATAAGTATTAATATTGTTAAGATTTAAAATACTTTTAGCATACAACGTATATCATATTACTTCCTTTTACAATAAAGGAAGTATTGGATTCACCCCAAAAATTCGAAATTGAGTTTTCAACAGATCTTCACGTTTTAGAGTCCCCTGAACCCAAAAAACATGTTTTTGTTCATTGGTCTGTCTGTCTGTCTGTTTGCGAACAGAATATCTCATAAACGGAAAGAGGTATGGCGTTGAAACTTCATATATAAGTTTTGTGTACTATCTAGATGCAACAGCAAGCTTTTGAAGAAAATCGAATAACCGAAAGTATGGTGTTTACTCTTGTGATTTTTCAGTTTTTTTTTCGATTTTTTCAAAAACGGCTCTAACGATTTTTTTCAAACTACATTTTTATTACATTTTTAATGTGTATTGATGGAACATAATTTTCCAGTTGAATACCTCTAAAATGAGTTTCTTTTTTCTATTTTTTATTAACTCTTATTTTAAATAGAACACCCGGTATATTATTACATTTTTGAATTCAACTTAAAATTTTAGAAAACATTTGTCTCTTGAACTAACGCTCTATTTTGTACCGTTTTTGTAGAATATGTATTTTTTTAAAATTTTTGGATATGCTTAAAAATTAAAAATCAAATGTTTGGGTAATTATAAGATCACTGTAAAAGAAAATTGTCTGCGTGCATCACACTAGATTTTTGTTACTCGTTACCCATTTCATCTATGTCCAATTACTTACAAATAAATATAAGTTTTTAAAATGTTCTGTGTATTACCTTAATTATTTCAAAACTATTAAGCTTTTCTGGCTGATATAAAAATATATTTTGCCCATATATACCTTGGGCCGGTCTGGGGCCATTTCCCGGGCCAGTGAACCCCAGCCCATCCGTCCCTGTTGCCATGTACGGTAAAAGAATATTACCGTACAGATACAATTATGACTTTGTGACCAGCCTACTTTTGTACATGTAAACTAGTTATTTAGAACAATATAATGTAAAGGCTGGTTTATTCAGCTTTCTTAGCCCTAACATTAGTATTAGTCTTAGCACTAGCTTTAAGAAGAAAAACAAGTGTTTATACAGACATCTTTTGGGTCAAGAAATTTACGACAGTGCATGCGCAAATACGTGTGTAAAATCGGGCCTTTTACAAATTTGTTTAACCTTAAATGCAGAAAAATTGTTACGTATTTCGTTTCTTGCAGTTGGTTCTTTGTTGCAAAAACTTTTAAAATGGGTAAAATTTAAACTAATTTAAAAAAGAATACTAATTAGAAACACTGATAACCACAAATTTTCAAATCACTTTCACTCGATACAGCTCAAAGCAGCTCTGGGACAAGATTGAGCCGAAATGTTGGGAGCTCATTTACAAAAATACAACAGCAAATAAGTGTATTTGTGTGCAATTTCGAATGAATCATAAACTTTTCAAACAGTAAATGTACCTAGTCTTATTGCATTCAAGGAAGAATGTTAAAATTCCTTTGCTATAATAATCCAGATGCCTCAGTAGGTCCCAAATTACTTTTACAGACACTCACAATGATGCACTTTTAACAATTATTGTTCTTCAACAATATTCTAGGTATTGAACCATCAAATTTAATTCTATCTTAAGAAATTTTTAGGACTAAGTTAAAAGTTGGGAACTCTGAAGGTCAGGTCTACGGATTAGCTGGGACTAAGACTTATAGTTAAGACTGTATAAAGGCATCAGTGGCAACTGAATGATTCATCTTTGCTAGGGCTAATACTAATGTTAGGGCTAAGAAAGCTGTATAAACGGCCTTTAATCTTAGATTTTGTATGAGTTAGGTTGCCACAAAATACATACAGGGGTGTTTTGTTGCAACACATGTTTTGTGTTTACATACACTATATGGGCGTTGTTCTATAGTAAAAAGTAGATAAATAATAAGCATGCGTTCCAAAATAAATTATTTCGAGTTTATCTTTTTCTTTGTTTTAGTAAAATTTATAGTAATTGAAGTAATCTCTTTCTTCTGGTCACTCATAATAATACCAAAGTCATAATAGTCCAAGAGCCAGCAACGGGTTTGCTTACAGTATTTTAACAAGTCTGTAACTGTTATGGAAGGTCCCTTTGAATATATTGAGAAGAGAACTCGAAGTCTGGCAAGCCTGTGGTGGTGGTTTTGGCTCCCTTGCGCCCTTGAAGGATGGAAAAAAGTAATAAGAAAAATGTATAATAACAAGTCTGGCTCTTTGCTATGTTAAAGTAATCATATCTTATGTAAGTAAAAAGATTGACAGACGCTTTCGCCGGTGGTAAGTTTACCCCAAATTCACATAAGTTGCATAATAAAGATAAACATTTACTGTAAAATATCGAGAGATCCAAAAAAACGGATCCTCAGCGGGCTGTGGAAATTCAAACGTGTCAATAATAAGTTGGTGGCACTGTAAGTCTGTCAAATTCGAGGTTACCAGGTTAGGTTTTCTGTCAGTTTTGACACAGACTGACGCAAAATCTAACCTGCTAACCTCGAAGTTGACATAGACTTACAGTGTTACCAACATATTATTCCTAGGTTTTGTGTCAGTTTGACACATTATTTTTTTCCGCCCTTTAAGGGCGCAAGGAGGCTAGAACCACCACCGCAGGCTTGCCAGACTACGGGTTTCCTTCTCACTATATTCAAAGGGACCTTCCATAACAGTTACAGACTTGTTAAAAATACTGTAAGAAATCAGTTGCTGGCTCTTGGACTATAAGTAAAACAAACAGATAATGAAAACAAATCAGCAGCCTACTAAATCTAAACGTGTAAAAACAAATTGCTATCTCTAATTCTTTGATCAAGGATATCTTTAGAATGCCTAATTTTAGGACATATGTTTTATTAGTTTTTCTCTTATTTTTTGATCCAGAATAACACTCTTATATTTGTTCTGTGCAATTTTAAACACCCTGTATACAGTGTGTCCCCAGATAGGTGAAACGACTCATGTGAAAGGTAAAAAATTGTCGATTTAAATTTTCATTTTTTGGGGTTCAGCCTGCTTGGATAAAGTCGAATTTCTAACATAATTTCTGTTTGAAAAATCAAGTATGCCTTGAAATCTTCAAAAAACCTATTTTTCATTAAGGTAACTGCCTTTTATGTGGCAAATAAGACAAAAAGTTATTAAGAAAGTTGTTTAGAATCAACATCTAAGGCCCTATACCAAGGTTCAAAATCCTCGGCAACTTTGATCTCTCACATTTCTTTTATGTTAAATTCGATATTAGCAGGTAAGTTTTGCGTCAGTGTGTGTCAAATAAAAAACAAAACCTAACCTATTAACATCGAATTTGACATAGACTGACATTGTCACTAACAATACACGTCAGTACTGCCAACATGTGATTAAATGCTAATAAAGTATCGGTATGTTATTTTTCTTAACAACACTAGTGCTGTTAAATGCATCTTAACGCAACTCGTTGCTAAGGAGTTATTATCATAGTAACATAATAGGATAAAATAAAAAATATTAACTTTACAATGATATCCCACCCTCTTTAATGGGAGTTTCTTTTTAAAAATCCAGGTTACACTACTTTTTACTGGTTGAAGTGTAAATTGAACCCTAAATCACTTATTAGAACACTGATCTAAATAGTAGTAGTAGTCTGCTGTTGGTATCATGAAATAGTTGTAATTGCATTGTCCAATTCACAGTTTTTGTATACTCGAAGCTGTAATTAAAAGTATAACTTCTAAAGTTATCTTTCTTTAACACTCGCAATACTAAATCTCAATAATACTCTATTACTGAAACCACAGGCACACTCACAAATATGTATTTGAAAATAAAACGCTTTTCACCAAAAATCATTTATTTTAACGTAGTGTATGTACAGTCGTGTGCAAATAAATCTGGGACAGTGTTTTTTTCACATGCAGATTCAGTTAAGAATTGAAGAATATCTCCATGGATTTTCTGCTATCAGAAAGAGTTACATTAAACTTTAACAGGTACTGAAACCCGTAACTGTCTCTGATAAGAGGAAATCCATGGAAATATTCTTCAAATTCTTAACTGAATCTGCATGTGAAAAAAACACTGTCCCAGATTTATTTGCACACGACTGTACATTAATGATCAACCTTATTGCATATTACTAAATATTGTAAATTGCATTGTACTTAATTTAGTTTGGTTTTTTATCACTATTACTAAATCTACTCTTCACTCGTACAACGTCGCTACTCCAGACAGATAGGATTTTCCCTCTGTCCGGATTTGCGAATTTTACGGATTATCGAAATATTTTTAAAAAATACACAAATAAAGCAAGAAAGATGTTTTTAATAAATTCTAACTATTTATATAAACAACTAACAAAACTATATTCATACAGAATAATTTTTCTTAAAATAAACACCTATATTTTGCTGCTTAGCGTTTTTGAAAAATTGCGTACTGTCTTTTCTTTCAATCTTCTCAATAAAAGCACATCTTGCATTGAAATGTTATTAACTTCTGTCATTCAACGGACGGAACAGCATCGTGTGCTTGATTTTATTACAAGATTCTTCAAACTCACGTTCAGATTCGGTAATATTGTTCAACTCATTATCGTCAGCTTTTGAAGCCTCCACAATTAAATCTCGATCTGTAAAATTTTCCGTCTCATTTTGCCCAGTTGTATTTGCAAATTCAGATTCCCACTGTTGTTTGATGCATAAGAAAAATAGATATAAACCCAGGAGGTAGCATTTATAACAGATCCTGTCAGTACATGGCGTTTGCAGACGACGTGGTTATTCTAGCAAGAACAGAGCAAGCCTTACGAACAGCGTACAATGAGCTAGAAGGAGAAACCAAGAAAGCAAGACTAAAAGTAAATAAAGAAAAAACAAAGTATATGCTCATGACCAGAGGCATCAGGAGAGACAGGACGAACATACAAATAAACAACCACTCTTTTGAGGAAACGCAAAAGTTCAAATATCTAGGAAGCACATTAACGAGTGAAAATGAAATAAGTGATGAAATAAAAACAAGAATTGCAGCAGGAAATAGGAGCTACTACGCGCTAAAAAAGGTATTTCAATCAAAAAACATCTCAAGAAATGCCAAAAAAAGAATATATAAGACAATAATAAAGCCAGTAGTAACATACTCAAGTGAAACGTGGGTGCTGAAGAAAGAAGATGAGAGGAACCTAAACAGCTTCGAAAGAAAAGTATTAAGAAGAATATATGGTCCAGTCCAAGAAGGAGGGCAGTGGCGAACTAGAATGAACCACGAAATAAAAGAATTATACGAAGACCCGGACATAGTCTCCACAGTAAAGACCCAACGCCTAAAATGGCTGGGACATATGATCAGGATGCAAGAAAACAGGGGCCCTAGGATTGCATACATTAAAAAGCCAGAGGGAAAGAGAAGGAGAGGAAGACCTAGGAAAAGATGGGGAGATGATGTGGAACAAGACCTTAAAGAGATGGGAGTGAGAAGATGGAGGATGAAAGCGCAGGATAGAGAGGAATGGAAGAGAGTCGTAGAGAAGGCCAAGGACCTGCATGGACCGTAGCGCCAGTGGAGAGAGAGACTGTTATTTCAACTGACCTAAAGAAATTTCATTCCATTGTCCTTTTGGCCAGAGGAGCGTCCCAAATTTTCTGATATTTTTTTCAGTTATAGTTTTCCATGATTGGTGCAAGTTCATGGCAGCCTCCTTCAAATTGTAGCTCTTCAAAGTGTTTGTTAAATCATCGCCTTGAGATATTAAGTGCGTCAACAATGTTTTTCTGTAGGCTACTTTAATATTTTAGATAAAATTTTGATGCATTGGCTGTATTATGGCTATGCAGTTGGGGATAAAAACATATCTTGAAATTTGGATCAAAATTTAATACAGTGCGATCTCGATAATCCGGACTAATTAAAACCACAGTGATGCGGATAAGTAATAATTCGGATTACTGAAGCGAGATAGCTTTTTTATTGAAAAGAGAACATTTAATACAAAACAACTAGAAAATAGTACATCAACAAAAACTATTTAAAACAGAAGCATCCTTATTAAATTTTATATTATTTTGTGAAGTACTTTTTAATTGTTGTTTGCAGTTTTTTTTATCTTTGAAGTACAAGAACATCATGTAGTGAGATATTAGTTTCTTCTGCCCACTTGATGCACACAGCACACTGAAACTTTTAACTGCCTCATCATTGTTAACAGTCTGGTTTGTTTTATTAAACTCTGGACCTTCATTGTCACTACCATGATGTTAGTCTGTAGCATCTATGTCTTCCAGTGGTAACAAATCTTCATCATTTTCAAACCAGTTATGTATTTCCACGTTCGTGAGATTTTGCTCAGTGAGAACATTGAGCATATCTGAAACATGTGTTAAACATTTATGGATTAACAAAAAAAAAACTAAACGAAAATTTCCACGCTTAACAATGTACGTCATTTACCTGTCATCTCTTCATCCAAGGGAAGCAGATTGCGCCGCAATTGACTCGAAGGAATTAGATCTTCAGCATCATATTCAGTGTCTGGGTTGTTTTTTGCTTCGTGAGCCATAATTTTGTGTCAACACTTCTGCAAGACTTCGGGGGGAAACTTTTCCCAAGCATTGGATAGTAGACATACAGCGTCCTTCAAGTTAATGGTTTTTAATAACTTAACAACGTTTCTCTTCATTATTAGATAAAATATGGGCCAGAAGACTTTTCCGGTAAAATAATTTCGTCAGTCTGATGGCATTTTGATCCATAGGCTGCGAAAGTGCCGTACAATTAGTTGAAGAAATAATGTTGTAAATTGTTTATCCTCACTAGTCAGCTCCTCTATAAAGTAGGGACAAGAAATCAGACGACAGACGTCATCAAGAGTAATGACGTCATAAACATAGTATGTTTATAAAGTACCCGAAGAACGATTATAATTTCCTGATAGTATAGGCAACCAACGACACAGTTGTGCAGTGAAGTAGTGCAAGTTTGATAAAACCGTAGATGATTGTGCGTAAGAAGTGTAATGTAAAACTAATTTAGTTCTTTTTTTAATATTTATTTGTACAGCAAGTCCACAATAACAATACTACACTGTGATAAACATGCTATGAATTAATATTACAAATATAATTTTTATTTATTTTTCGTATGAGAAGCGTACAATACTTATCAATATAACATGCAATGTATAGAACGTATGATCATAATCTACATAACTAACTGCAAACTACATAATTTCTACAATATGTATAGACTACATACTACATTATGACTATATACTATATTATGACTATATACTATATTATGACTACACCATGCACTATATCACAATACAATTTAAGCCTAGAAACTATAACATCAAAAAACTGTAATATTTATTTATTTATTTAATGGGTACACATGATCAACCAACAGGCAAGCCCAATTACAGGTTGACACGAATAAAAACAAATACAAATAAACAAGTTGTGATGCAAACATACCCATTTTCCCAAATTACAATAAATTTATTACAATTAGAAAATAATCAAGATCATGATCATATAAGTCGCAACTATAACTTATTCATACTACTAGAATAGTTCGGTTTTATGATTTAATATTCAATTTTATAAAAGTTTTACAAAAATTATGAAAAACTAAGACAAAAAAATCTTACAAAAATTATAAAAGATTGTACAAATTTACAAAGACTATAGATGTTTAGTATGGGAATGTATTTATTTAAAAGAAAATCTGATTTTAATTGTATTAAATCCATGAACTTCAGAAATTTGTTGTGTTTAAAAAAAATTTATATAGGTGCAAAGGCTTGGTTTAACTTCCTTTTAAGCACTGCAAGTGAAATGCAAAATATGTCGATATCCCCAGCAAAGACATTGTAATTTTTCATCATCCTCCAAAACGGTGAATTAAGAGTTGCATTAGTGCTAGAAAATTCAGGTTTAAATAACCGGAAATTTCTAGCACTAAACTGTGGCACGTTAAAAAATATATGTGAAATTAAATCAGAACAATTAAACATATTATGTACAATTTTATAGAGAACAACAATGTCATAACATTTTTTACGATTTTCTAAAGTTATTCTATAGAAGAAATTTAATCGGCTTGAGCAATTAGGCAAGTCAGTATGAGTTCTTTTACAAACTGTTCGTACAAATTTCTTTTGAATTTTTTCTAGTCTATTACAGTGAATTGCATAGCAAGAGTTCCATATCACACCTGCATATTCCAGGTTTGATCTTACATATCCAAAATACAACAGCTTGAATGTCATTATATTTTGAAGAGTTGCTTATTCTTAGAATAAAACCAAGCATAGTTGTGACTGTTAAGGGATTGATATACAAAATAAATATAAAATATATATAAATATAAGAAGAAAATACTAAAGAGGCTCCACGAATAAACCCTCTTCTGTTTCCTGCGTGTAACACAATGTACCTGAAAACGCATAGCTGTAAGCAAATAAGTACTACACTTTAATAAATCTAAAATGTATACCTATGTCCATCAACCTTTATCCTTTTGACACTTTTCTTATTGTCATCCTGCCAGGATCTTAAAACTGTACCATTTTCAAACACCCATGTCTCTTCTTCCACCGAAATCCTATGTTTCTTAAAACGTAACCTAAGGATGACTTGCCACCTTGAAAAATGTCAAGTTCTTTTAATTTTTGCAACAGTGTCTGCCTTGTTACGTGTTGTTCTAAAAAATTACAATAATTTACAATTAATAAAAAAAAAACTACCTAATGATAATATAATCTTTTATTTATTAGTCGAAATGTAGGTTTAAGCTTGGAATACCAAATACCGGGTGGCCATAAATATCTGATATCACAGTACCTTTAAATGTCATTAATGTCATCACAACTAAAACTCCTATCTGTCAAAAATTATTACAGATTGCAATAAGTAATGGAGTTAGAACAGGATATTTTTATAATCGAGTCGTAGGCTAAACTGCAGAATCTGGGGCACATTCCCCTCCTCTTATTGCATTTTATTACATTATATACGTACCAATACTTATCGTAATTGAAATATAATGCTAACCAACATTAAAGTAGCTAATTCCATGGCTACCGGGATCTCAGATATTTATGGCCACCCGGTATCGTAACGCATATGTAAGAAAATATAGTTTCACATTTTTTCAATATTGTGATACTGGTATCATACATTTCATAAATAACATTCCGTATCGCAGTGAGTGAAAATCATCCACATCTCTCACAGGTTTGCGGCGAGAAACTTCGTTGCTTTTAACAGCTTGTGAAACTGATGATACAGTAGATCGGCTCAGTTGTAATGCATCTGCAACCCTCTGAAATTACAAATTACATGTTATGCTGTAAATTTCTACTAAATCTTTTATTCACATACCTCTCTAACTGCAGTAAAGTGCAAGTAATGACCCTCCATTATCTCGTTCACATTCGAAATAACTTATCAACTTGGCAACAAGTTGCTTGGATTGGCTACTCAATGGTTTAGGCATGTTAAACACTAGATCTCAACACTAAAACGCAGGTTTTGTTCTGAAAAGATCGGCTTTTCAAACACGAAAACACACTTAACCTCAACAGTCAACACAGTGCAGCAGGTTCGATACTATCGATCGAATACAAACATAAACGTAGTGTTAGTGATATTTTATCACCAACACTGAAGCGTTAAAGTCTCTGGCACATTTACGTTTTTTATTTATTATTTATCATAAAAGCTAAATGTACATTACATTGTTAATTTTCCATTGATAATTGATTAAGCTTAAACGAAACGCATGATTTAAAATGAGCTGTATAGAAGAAAATAAATATCGGTTTTGTAAATCTAATGGTGGTATTTATGACGTCACTAAAATTTGCTTGGTGACGGGCGTCGTCTGATTTCTTGTCCCTACTTTAGTTCCATATTTCAAGGCGTTATCGACGATTAACAGGGCCCGTTCAGGCAAATTGAGATAAAATTTCATAGGAAATTGGGACATGCCTTGATCATTGTGTACTAAACCATGCATACAAATGAGTTTCCATTTCTGGATATTCGGCTTTTTGTAAAGTTTTTCTGGTGCCGGGACTAGAATCACATTTGCCAATAATTTTGTTTTATTTTTGTTTTATTGACAACGTAGTATGTTTTTTTTACGGCATTTTAATATGTGTATGTATAAAAATGCTTATATACTTATATAGCGCATAAAATAACACATATGTAGGTACATACTATGTAACAACCTACAGCTAAGCAATTATTAATCCTCAGACGCGATACATAGCAGTCAAAATGAAAGCACACACTGCTTATGTGAACCCCCAGATATCAGATCCGGCCGAATTTAAGAAATTAGGGGAATCCCTTACGGTCGATGACAGGGGAATCCCTCACGATCGATGACGGAGACGCAGATCTGGATTACCAAGTACTATCAAATCCGGATTATAAAGTACACAATCTAGTTGAAATACTTGGCCAGATTATTGAAGAATCCAGTATAATAATCCGGTATAATGAAGGTCCAGATTATCGAAGTCGCACTGTACATCTTCTGGTGGATGTGAGGAAGCGTTATCTATTAGAAGAAGCGCTTTTTGATGAAAACTTTTCTCGCCCAAAAGTTTTTTAAACTGCTTAATAAAACAGTTTTTGAACCAGTCCATGAACATTTTTTGGGTCGTCCACCCTTTCTTGCTGTATCTATACTTGATGGCAGAGCTGTGCGGTACTTGAGTACAGGTACTCAGTCACTACTCTGAGTAGCTTCCGTGTACTCGGTACTCAGTCCACGAGTACATTTTTACTTCCTTTTACAATAAAGGAAGTATTGGATTCACCCCAAAAATTCGAAATTGAGTTTTCAACAGATCTTCACGTTTAAGAGTCCCCTGAACCCAAAAAACATATTTTTTTTCATTGGTCTGTCTGTCTGTGTGTCTGTCTGTCTGTGAACAGAATATCTCAAAAACCGAAAAAGGTATGGCGTTGAAACTTTATATATAAGTTTTGTGTACTATGTAGATGCGACAGCAAGCTTTTAAAGAAAATTGCATAACCGGAAGTAGTTGTTTACTCTTGTGATTTTTCAGTTTTTTTCGAATTTTTCAAAAACGGCTCTAACGATTTTTTTTAAACTTTACATTTTTATTACATTTTTAATGTGTATTGATGTGAGATAGGTGATTTTCCAGTTGAATACTTCTAAAATGGGTTTCCTTTGTTTTTTTTTCTATTTTTTTTATTAACTCCTAATTTAAATAGAACACTCAGTATATTATTAAATTTTTGAATTCAGCTTAAAATTCTAGAAAAAATTTGTCTTTTGAACTAACACTATTTTGTACCGTTTTTGTAAAATTTGTAATTTTTGAAAATTTTTGACAAATGCTTAAAAATTTAAAATCAAATGTTTGGCTAATATAAGATCACTGTAAAAGGAAGTTGTGTGCGTGTATCACACCAGATTTTTTTTAATGTATTTGTACTTGCATTTGACATGTTTCATATCACAAAAATGTACTCGAATACATTGAGGTGTACTCAAGTACATGTCCGTGTAGTTAAATACACTTTCGAGTACTCGAATACATTTACGTGTGTTCGAATAGATATTCGTGAACTCCAATACATTTTCGGGTAGTCAAGTACATTGCACTACACAATTACTACATTTTTATGCTGGTGAAGGTATGTTGCTCCCTCTCGGAGTTTTTTGATGTGTTTTAAATTTAAAACTCAGTACCCTAATGAAAATTCTAAGTTTTTCGGTTTGTTGGGTGTAGACAAAATAGTATGTATATTATGAGCTAAAAGTGGTCTTGCATTTTCAGCTCTTAACATACAATATACTACATCGTTCCTATCAACGACATCTTTCGAACTGCTTTTGTTTGAAACATTTTTCTCTAACCCAAACAGCTTCTGAACTAGAGCAGCGCAAGACGATTGTTTTTGTTTAAACAGATTTTTCGATGAGTATTGATTGAAAATTATTTTTTATTATGACGAATTATTTTTCAGTAATTGCCACACAATCACAAGATTTGGAGGCTCAGGTTGTTGTGTCGGGACCCATTTCTAACATATACGTAAGCCTGAGTGATATTCCTGTCTAGACACGACTGATTTTATTCGAATCAAGGTCGAGGCGCATGAAGGCCAGATGTTCAGTAATAGTAGGGAGAAGGTTTGTAACAATTCGGAATTTGAAATGGGGTCCGGCACGACTACC
This sequence comes from Agriotes lineatus, assembly GCA_940337035.1. NCBI lineage: Eukaryota > Metazoa > Arthropoda > Insecta > Coleoptera > Elateridae > Agriotes > Agriotes lineatus. Next base: position 75,802 of record CALNHX010001675.1, read on the forward strand.
TGTACCCCACATTTTGTGAAACGACTGAAAAACAATAATTAGTCATAATGAAAACATAATTTTCCATTAATGATATAATTTAACCTACAGAAAATTTTTTCAAATAAAAGTTGTAAATGACGTTCTTGATAAGAACGATAATAGATATTTGGTCGTAGGACTAACCAACATAGAAATTCCCAAAAAAGCGATTTTGACCGCCATTTTTCCATTCTTTAGTACTCGATTACATTTTATGTAAAGTATTTGTACTCTGTACTCGAGTACTTTTTGTGTGTATTCAGAACAGCTCTGTTTGATGAGAAGATCGACGTTTTTAAAACATATGGGGTGGAGGGATTTGCCAAGAACAAGTAGTGGTAGGTTGTAGGTGCCTGCTGCATTTGAACAAGGCATGAATGTGATTCTACCCTTGGAAATTTTTCTGCCGTGAGCTGACTTTTTCTTTTCATGAATTGATTAGTGTTCAAAATTATGTACAAAATAGGTAAAAACATCTTAACGCTTTTAATAATATTGAAAAGTAACAGGAATTACATTAAATGATGTGGAAAGCCAATTACAATCGGTAAGACTTGAACCTATGCTCCCATGAGCAATCCGATTGGTAGACAGACACTTTATCCGCTCACTCGGCTAAAAAACGTTGCTACTTGTACTTGCTTACTGTTACATTATATAAAGTACGCAGTGAGTACAGGACCAATCGAGGACGGAATGCGTTCTATTCTATTGTATTAATACATGACACATGCACCCAGGCAGGAAAAACACGTGTTTATGTATGATACCAACAGAACCATATTGAAAATAAACACACATCATTGGAAGGCTGCTAAATTTAATTAACGACATATTAAAAATAAGCTCGGTGACTTATTACACTCATATACAACAACAAAAAACGCCAAGATTAAGCAAACACCTCCCACACTCTTCTCATTTCTGAAACAGTAGCCTTCCATTGTCATTACTCAGCTTCTTAAGTAAATAATATAAACTTACCCCCATAAAATCGTTATTCATATGCATCACATCAATTGTTGAAGAATCGTGATGGTCCAGGTTTATTTAGTTGGTTATACTGTTCCATATCATGTGTATGATCTCCATTCTCTTGCATCTCGAATAGCTCTTCATCATCATCTATCAGGGATGGTCGATTGCTCCACATTTCACCACCACATTTGTAACGTTTTATAAATCCCTACTAAGGCTCTCTGTAATTGTACCTCGGGTTAGCTCAATCGGAGACAGGATTCGCTCAAACTCAAATATATACGATCAGGAAAACACAATATATAAAATTGAATACAAATTGATTCATCATAAAGACCAGCATGACGAAAACAGTTTTCGATAGTCTTTGGAGGTGATTCTTTGCCAGGCTGTATTTATTATTATTAGAGCATCTAGTAATGAAACCTTAAATTCAGTTTTATTCTCGAGGCAGTAAATTAGACGTGTTATAAGTTTTCTATAATGTGATTGCAGACAGCTTATAACACTCTGATCCATATGTTGTAAAGTTGCAGTAGTGTTAGGAGGTAAAAAGGTAAGTTTAATGGCATTATTTTCAATTCGAGGATGAGCCGGACAATTATCGACCAGTAGCATAATTTTCTTATTTTTCCTTTCTAATTCATGATGCCACTCCCTCATTTGCTTTTCGAAAATTTCTGATGTTACCCACGCTTTTCTATTGGCTGTATACCGTACGGGCAAAGTGTTGCATATCTCACGACACTTGTGTAAAAGTTAAGCTCCAGCCTGCTTGGTCAGTACTTGGATGGGTAAACATCTGGAGAGTGGGTGTAGTGTTCTAGCTTGAGACAGGCTCCACAAGCTCAAGTACCTCCGCTGAATTTAAAAAAAATGCACATACCCTCAGCGGCTCGGTGCACCCTGCACTCCGACACTGTGTAAACGGTATAAGGGGTTATAGATTATGTATGTACGTAATAATATATACTTATATAGGGTTGTTCAATTTCGATGCTCACTATTGTGATTTTGAAAACAGTAAGAATCAAGGTCGGTTAAATTGGGGCGAAGTTGCAGATTCTAATGCTCAATAATATTAAAAAAAGAATTTGGACCTAACTGCTTTTGTTTTTGAGTTATGAAGTAAATTTGTAAGAAGACTAGTGAGAAGACTGATGTTCATATTCCTACCGTGTAGGAATATGAACATCAGTCTTCTCACTAGTCTTCTTATAAATTTACTTCATTTACGGCGGTGACGCAGGTAGTTGTGTGTGACCTCATGCAATTGAGGTACCACAGCAGGTAGAGTAAATGTATACTCACCTACTGTATGTCTAAGTGGACGTTATCCACAAAAACATACACATCATTTTTGATTAATGTCCAGAAAACGAAAATGTTGGTTTTTTGTTGTTTTTCTGTTATACGTTGATTATTATACATTATTAGGACACCTTTTAAAGAAGAGTTTAAATATGATCTAATATTTTCATTTATTTTCATAACTTTTAACAGATTGGTCCTAGCCTTCTTATTGTGAATGCACATCAATGATAGCTATGGGTCTATGGCACCACTACGAAGAGCTTCTTTCTCTTTTCACTGATATAAGGTTTGCAACACTTATTTTCATAAATAACCGAGCTATGTGAGAAAAATTTCAATTGTTTTTCGATTAAACAATTACAGCCCACTACTTATAAATAACATCTTGTTGACATACTTTGGTTATTTATAAAAATAAGAGTAGCAAACTTTATATCAATGAAAAGAAAAGAAAATCACAAAATTATATAAACAACGTTCTATATTTTGGGCAGTAAATGTTCGCAGTGCAAGTATTTTATTCTACATTTTTATAAAATTTGAATAGAGCATCTACACTTACCAATCAATTATACTAGTTAGATTAGTTTTATGATATTTGTAAAACAGGTTATAAATACCTGTGTAAATACCCATTTTGGGTATTTACCCAGGTAAATATCCCGGGTATTTACCCCTAAAAATAAATACCTGGGTATTTTACATCACTATATGCAACACAAAGAAGACAACCCTCGTACACTTATACAAAGGTTTGTATAATTGATATCGCCATAGTGCCTGAAATAACTTGTAATACCTGGAAACTCAGGAAAATTACCCATTGTTATTGGTTTCCAACCTCGTGAATGGTATAGTCAAAGTTATGTTGACTATTTTTGCGGTGGTATCACGAATGTCGATTGCGGTTAGGTACGATTAGGATAAGTGCGCTTGCACGAGTCCTAATCCCAAGCACAATGGACATGAGTAGTGGTACCACCGTAAAAATAATCTACTTAACTTTGACTAAGAACGTTGATTGCGCTTGGGATTAGGACTCGTGCTAGCGCACATGTCCTAATCGTACTTAAGCGCAATGGACATTCCTGATACCACCGCAAAAATAATCTACTTAACTTGGACTAAGAATGGCATTCCAGGACTATTTTTTTAAATTAGTTTTCAGCAAATCTAGCAACAAACTACGCAATTTCTATAGTGACAGAAAACTAACAATTGATTTTTCCTAATAAAAACGCCATTTGTTTAAAATAGTGACTTGAATACCTTCTAGGAAGATATATCCGCTGATATCTGTTTGATTGGTCAAGAAACGTCAAATTCTAGATTTTGAATGGTCACTTTTTGACAGATGATAAGTGAATTGAATAGTCAGGAGTATTTTATGAACGTAAAATTCACTCATTTGCTTCAAAGCGTGTGTCCTCGTTCAAAGAGCTTTTTATATGAGCATTTGTTGTAAATTCTTATCTAATTTTTGCCCTGTTGTTACAATAGTAATAAATAATTTTTAAATTTTTAAATCTCATACTGTTTAACTGCTATTTTATGTCATGTTAGTCATCGCCTGCTATGCGGTAACTTTGAGGTCTAACAACTGGCAAACCAAAACCTTCTGCAAAACAATTATTTCACATCTTTCAGCAATAATATGACGCTAGTTCAGCCTTCGCCTCAAGTTATTAATCACCCTGTAGCAATAATACATATCAGAAAATTATAGTTACCTTTAAGACTTGAATGTAAGCTTTTGCCAATGTCACAATTTTATGTTTTTTTAAAATGTGCTCATGTGCTGCTTTAAACACACTTGAGTGATTTCCCTACATGCAGCAATTGTCAAAGTGATAGTGTGTAACATACCCGTGACTGCAATATGCCAATAACAATATTTGTTGTTCAGTTCTCAATGCCGCTATATGTATTGCTAAATTCATAATAGGTTAATGACAATGTGCTTTTGTTGTAGATGTGAAGATATCAAACTTCCTTTGGCTCATATATCATTAAAAGAAACGTTCAAACAAAAGGAAATACCATTACGTAACTAAGGAGAGTAAGTCTTGTAGTTCTGCAGGAACTGCACCACGCGGATCTCAGAACATGGATAGCAATGAAAGTTTTGATAAGCTATCCATTAAACAAGAAGTTATCGAATTAAAGGATGAAAATTATGAAAACCAAACATATGACAAAAGTAATGCAAATACTGCTTATAGTGGAGAGAAACCTTATAGTTACTCTGTTTCTGAATACAGAACAGCACAAAAACATGATTTAGACACACATATGAAGACTCGTACAGGAGAAAAGCCATACAGATGCTCTATTTGTGAATACAGAACTGTACGGAAAAGTAATTTAGTTACACATATTAAGAATCATGCAGGAGAAAAGCCGTACAGTTGCTCCGTTTGTGAATACAGAACAGCACATAAAAGTAGTTTAGTTTCACATGTCAAAACTCATACAGGGGAAAAGCCGTACAGTTGCTCTGTTTGTGAATACAGAACTGCAGTGAAAAATAGTTTAGTTACACATTTGAAAACTCATACAGGGGAGAAGCCGTACAGTTGCTCGGTTTGTGAATACAGAACTGCAGTGAAAAGTAGATTATCTACACATTTGAAAACTCATACCGGAGAAAAGCCGTACAGTTGCTCTATTTGTGAATACAGAACTGTACGGAAAAGTAATTTAGTTACACATATTAAGAATCATGCAGGAGAAAAGCCGTACAGTTGCTCCGTTTGTGAATACAGAACAGCACATAAAAGTAGTTTAGTTACACATATGAAGAATCATGCAGGAGAAAAGCCGTACAGTTGCTCTGTTTGTGAATACAGAACAGCACATAAAAGTAGTTTAGTTTCACATGTCAAAACTCATACAGGGGAAAAGCCGTACAGTTGCTCTGTTTGTGAATACAGAACTGCAGTGAAAAATAGTTTAGTTACACATTTGAAAACTCATACAGGTGAGAAGCCGTACAGTTGCTCGGTTTGTGAATACAGAACTGCAGTGAAAAGTAGATTATCTACACATTTGAAAACTCATACCGGAGAAAAGCCGTACAGTTGCTCTGTTTGTGAATACAGAACAGCACGTAAAAGTAGTTTAGTTACACATATGAAGAATCATGCAGGAGAAAAGCCGTACAGTTGCTCTGTTTGTGAATACAGAACAGCACATAAAAGTAATTTAGTTATTCATGGCAAAACTCATACAGGGGAAAAGCCGTACAGTTGCTCTGTTTGTGAATACAGAACAGCACATAAAAGTAGTTTAGTTACACATATGAAGAATCATGCAGGAGAAAAGCCGTACAGTTGCTCTGTTTGTGAATACAGAACAGCACATAAAAGTAATTTAGTTATTCATGGCAAAACTCATACAGGGAAAAAGCCGTACAGTTGCTCTGTTTGTGAATACAGAACTGCAGTGAAAAATAGTTTAGTTACACATTTGAAAACTCATACAGGGGAGAACCCGTACAGTTGCTCGGTTTGTGAATACAGAACTGCAGTGAAAAGTAGATTATCTACACATTTGAAAACTCATACCGGAGAAAAGCCGTACAGTTGCTCGGTTTGTGAATACAGAACAGCACATAAAAGTCATTTAGTTATTCATGGCAAAACTCATACAGGGGAAAAGCCGTACAGTTGCTCTGTTTGTGAATACAAAACAGCACAGAAATGTAATTTAGTTAAACATGTGATAACTCATACAGGGGAAAAGCCATACAGTCGCTCTGTAAATATAGAGCAGCATGGAAAAGTAGTTTAGTTGCAAATGTGAAAACTCATACAGGGGAAACGTCGTACAGTTGCTTTGTTTGTGAATACTAGACAGTAAAAAGTGGTTTAGTTATACATATGAGTTCTAAATTCTGTAGTGTTAATGCTTACGAAATAATCCTATTTGTGAATGTACAGAAAAGCATTTTACATATGTAAAATAGTAATGTTTGTAATAAATTTTAAACATGGTGAGTTAAGGTATATAATTTAATTTCGAAAAACTGTTTATGAATTTTTAACGTGCAGATAGACTGGCAAGTGACTTGCTTTTGTGTTTATACTATCCGCGATTAATGTCGTGCAATTTATTGCGTTTTAAACTCGCGTAACTGTTTAGGTTTTGTGTTACCGGTTTGTACAGTCAAGTTTCATTAGGGTGTAGTTTTAAAATACAGTCAAACTTCTATTTAACAAAATTCTCCATTTAGCGAAATCTTGGTTAGAACCGTCAATGTCCGATATTATTTATATATAAATTTCCCTCTATTTAGCGAACACAATCTCTATTTAACGTAGTTAAATTAGGGTCATAAATCCTTGTCAGGTAGTTTGCATTCCAGGAAGGTTCTCTCTAATGGGGTGATTAGACTGTAATGCTGCATTCCTTCAATGGCTGTAGTGTTAAGTTGAATGAGTTGTTTTCCTAGAATATTGATGGGGCCATTAGCCGCATTCTAAGTTTGTTCCGCAAATTGAAAATGAGCAAGAGAAAGTGTTTGAGTTCGAAAGAGAAGTTGCAAGTGATTGAAGAGGTCGACAAAGGGATGAGAAAAAAAGATATCACCGCCAAGTTTGATATTCCACCAAGCAGTTTATCAACAATTTTAAATAATCGTGAGTCTACCCTCCGACAAAGTGACGAATTACTGTCGGAAGCTGCAAGGAAACGACTGAAAAGTTGTCAGTATGAAGACGGAAATGAAGCTATCTTTATGTGGATACGAATGATTAGAGATAAAAACGTGCCTATATCTGGACCAATCATTCAAGAAAAAGCACTCGAGTACGCCAAATCTTTGGGACACAGCGATTTTCAAGCGAGCGCGGGATGGTTGGAAAAATTCAAAAATAGGCACAAGATACACCAAAAAGTGATTTCCGGCGAAAGTGCGGGCGTGAACGTCCAAGATTGTGACAAATGGAGAGATTCAGTTTTAAAGAAAATTCTAGAATACTACAGTCCAAAAGATATTTTTAACGCAGACGAAACTGGACTGTTTTTTAAGTGCTTACCAGACAAAACTTTGACATTTAAAGGGGGCAAGTGCTTCGGCGGAAAACACAGTCAAGAACGAATAACAGTTATGGTTGGAGCAAACATGACCGGAACAGAGAAGTTACCGCTGTTAGTCATCGGCAAAAGTAAGAATTCTAGATGTTTTAAAGGAGTGAAATCTCTAGAGGCGGATTACAAGTTTAATAAAAAAGCATGGATGACTAGTGTGATCTTTGAAGAGTGGGTAACAAAATTAGACAAACGTAGGACAAGAGAAAAACGAAAAATTGCACTCGTAATTGACAATTGTCCAGCTCATCCGTACGGAGTTTCCTCAAGACTCAAAAGCATTGAGCTCATCTTTTTCCCGCCAAACATGACGTCGCTTCTTCAGCCAATGGACCAGGGGATAATAAAAAATCTGCCCCAGGTGCATCTTGTATAAAGTTGTTCAAGTCATCGAAGGAACCGGAACAGTTGATGTGTCTGTAAACCTTCGCGAATGTATCTCTTGGTTGGCAAAAGTGTAGGATGTTAACGTGTGTGAAAACACGATAAAAAACTGTTTTGCCAAAGCAGGTTTTACGGAAAAGTCAAATGATTGGGATGCAGAGGACGATTTGCTACTTTCTGAATTACAGAAAGAATGGCAAGGAATTTGTTGTACAATGGGAATTGAAAGCAACACGGAGCTTAACGATGATCTTGAAGTAGACATGGAAACTGTAGTGGCTGAATACCCAGATGACGGAGACATTTTGAGCAGTGTTATTTCCCGAAAAAACGACAGTGAGGTTTTTGAAGAGGAAGAAAATAGTGAAAGTGAAACCTTTGCCGCGCCGGTTCTGACGAGTTTGTTCAAATCTTAAAATCAGTGCGAAGTATTTTTTGAAAACGAAGTATTGTTTAAATGTAAAGTGCAACCAAAAATTACAGACTTCTTTAAGAACTCTTTAAGTCCACATCTGATGTTTTCGTAAGTACATACCTAATGTTTTTGTGCGGCTTTTATGTTCCTTTGTACATTATGTATAATAGCTTATGCGTTTAATCATACATAATGTACATTTATGTTACATATTATGCACATAGATATGTAGCTATGTATGTATTAATAATTACGTACATTAAACTTCACATATAACTACAACTTCAATTATTTAATCATGTTTCAGGTCAATTAAACATACATGATATATGTGCATACAGATATACCGAATTGTTCTAAATAACGAATTTTCTATATTACGAATTTTTTTCTGCGAATTTTTCGACTTTGTTAAATAGAGGTTCGACTGAATGGTTCAACATCAACGCAAGTTTACAAAGCTGCCTCGTTATTTATTATTTATGTAAAATATCTAGAAAAAGAAGAGACACAGAAAGGAACATCTCATTTGTCCCAGGCCTCATTGTTTACATTTTATTTTCTTTAATTCTTGCATAAATTGGTTCATCAAATTATGTTTTTTCTTGTAAATTCATTCGTATTAGTTTGTAATTTCGAAAGGATAAGTTCCAGAGTCTAATTTTTTTTTAGCTATGTTTACTGCAATTATATCAATGTCGAATTGATTGCTAAATATAATTTTCGACATTTCTCCTCAAAAAGAAACACAAACAATAAATGACTGCTATAACTCGTAATTGTGCTCACACAAATATCGAAGCCCATTGCATGTTATGTAAGAAACTGGGCGAGCGGTTTTGGAGCCGTCTAGAAAAGCAAGTTGTCTGTCGCAAGAACTCCATTAGCCTGAAAAGTTGACTCGTAGTGGCATTTATACTGCAGCCAGTGTTGTCAGATAACTCATGTGAGTTTTCTCACCAGTCTAAACGCCCCTTAAGCTTAGTAACAATATGTGATATTAAATAGGTGTTGGGTGTAAATCTTCCCTCTAGTTAGGCGTTGCTAATAATTGAAAATATTGTAGTTAATCTAAGTAGCTAACAGTCATAAGGTAGAATTGTACATTTGTTTTCATAGTTTGCTTACAAAATTGTATTAAACATTTAAGACATTGTACCTGTATTCTACTGATATTTACAACAGCTATTGGCTTCTATGATGTGTGTGAATATCCTATGATGACCAGTAATGCTATGAAATGCAAGTTCCGAAATGGCTAGTCTGTTTCTTAATTATTTATCATTCAAAAGTATCAAGTTAAGGTATTAACCTAAAGATGTTTGTTAATGGTGCAAACAGATTTACTCCTAGGGCATTTCGTGGACATCTACACGTTTTTGTATTTATTTTGTTCTGTATGATTAAAAGCAATAAATTAATGATTTTATTTGAAAACTTGCTGTAGGTAGTGTCTCGTTGTTAGTGCACCGTTCGTTTGTAGACGACAAATTTATCAAGTACCTAAAAATTTAAAATATTTTGAATATCTGTTACCTACAGGGTGTTTTTAATTAGTGTTTGTAAAAGGGGAGTGATTCTTCAATTTGCTTTGTAATGATCAATTCAAATGAACGTAACGGTTCGGCAGCCATGCTGGAACTGAAGATACTTCTAACAGTATGAGAGTTACATAAAATGTGTTTGTGTAGAAATTGTAGGCACGAGGGTGATGTACATTACTAAAATATTTTTGATTATACAGGGTGACTCAAAAGTTAGCAAACCAAACTTACTTTTTTTGCCTTATGTTTGGATAGTTTAAAAGTTTTGCCTAAAAATTATAATCATTTTAACTATCAAGTTGTATGAATCTAAAGTTAAGTGTTTTGGAAATGTTAACGATTTTATGCAAAGTAATTTTGAATTTCAAGAAGCTGCTGTAAATAACGGAGAACAATTGAATGTTATCAGAACAATTGTTTTTTGTGAATTATTTTTTGACGTAAAATAGCGGATCTGGGTATGACTGCTATAGACGGTGCTCAACATTTCCAAATTTATTAATTTAGATTTTTTTAGTGCAAAAAAAACTTCTTTAATGTAGCCCCAGAGAAAATTATATACGACTGTCCAGTTTGGACTGCACGCTGCCCACGGAATATTGCCGAAACTCGACAATCAAACGTCCAAGGAACATGTTACGTAGAGTTTCTTAACGATCGGCTAGCTTCATGAGCAGTGGCTCCGTCTTGCTGGATGTAGACATTTTCGATTCCTCACTGATGTAACTCTGGTGGCAGAAAATCTATCAATATCTCTACATAACGATCTGAATTTATCGTTACTGATCGACCATTAATATCTTCAATGCAGTCGGTTTTGTTCAAAAGATATTTAGTGTTAAAAATGGTAACATTGCTATTCCAAATCCTGTAGATAATTGTAAAATATATAATTTTGTCCTGTTAAATTTAATTTTTCTTAAAAAATTATTACATTTTCCAGAAAAAAAAACGTAACAGTCAAGTACCACATGGTTGCCCGATTTTAACCAAAAAACACTGGCGTTTTCGAGTTTATATTATAAACAAAGACTGATTGATTAAACCGTCTAGGCTGTAGAGAGAACACAAACTGCCAGACATCACTTTGAAATGGTATATTGTACACAACCAGTTGAAGAAAGTGTAGTTTTCCATGCAAGGCACAAGGTTTTAATGCAGGCGAAGCCAAGATTTAAAACGACCCGAGCACACGTGTTCCACATGCTATTTTTCACATACTGCAGTGGAATGCCTGAAAATGTTGATATAAAAATATCAAAAATCATGTGAAATATTATGAGGATATTAGTACAATGGGCCTGTAAGGACAATTTTCGCATTTAGCGCTTTCGTAATTTTTCCGCATTTTTAGCTTACATTTTTGGTGCTTTCTTCCCCGTTCATTTACGCGCAAATTACAAATTCAGTTGCGTATCAAAACCTAACTCGTTTTATTGCATACAGTAGCATTTCTCGACTCTATTTAGGATCATCGATTCAAGTTCAGTTATGCTTGTTTTAAATTTAGATAAGTTTATTTGACGCCTGCATGATGTTTTAATCATAATTGCGGTTTCGACGACTTTTACGTTCCGGTTAAGTCTCTGCGTACCTAATGGGTTGCACCACATGACGGAATCCGTACATTTCCCGCATAAGTTAGAACGAAAAAACGATCAGCCCCTTCCGTTCCGCAACCGCGTTTTATTGGCATGGCGTCACCACTTCCATTCTCAATCGGACGTTGTTAACACATCGAAGTAGATAGTTGCGTTTGTAAAGAAATCCCTGTTCAGGGGGGGGGGGGGGGGAGCGTCGTTTTCCGGGGGCTGCGTTGTTAAGTGTTCATCACTCTCATTTAAATAGTGCATTTGTGTGCTAATATTAAGCTTTTCTGGCGGATCTGTCGTGAGAGTGGTGTCAAAACCGCAAATATACAGGGGTGGGTCGGCGTTGAACCGTCGAAGTGTCACGGAGCCCATGTTGAACACTCTTACGAAGTTTTTAACTATGAAGTCAAAGTTTTAGCTTTTTATTGAAACTATGTTGTTGACAGGGGAAAAATTCATCTTTTTCATATTCAACCCGACGGAAGTTAGAGGACTAATAGTGTAAATAAAAGGACATTTTTTCAAAAACGGATAAGATTAGCGACATGAACCAAGAGTATTAATTTTTAGTCAATAGTTAAAGGTATGTAAAAAGCGTTGTCCAAAGTTCTTGTCACACAGGACCGTTACAAAAAATGGGATAGTGAGTGTCACAGCTAGTCCGTCTTTGCAGCTGTGAGTAATTCACCACACTTTCTTAGTTTTAAGGGTCTTACCTCGTATACATCATATTAAAAAAAATTGGAATATACCTGGTGGTTCAATAATTATGTGTACAAAAACTTGATTCCATTGGAGTATTGCCTCGTTGCAGATGTTAGAATTATAATTATAATAACTCTATTAGTCTATTATAAGATGGAATTAAGAGTTTAAGACATTAGGTACATATCAGGTATTACACATATCCAACCGCCATACAAAAAAAACAAGCAGTAAGTTTCATCATGGTTCTACAAATAAGGCTGTAGCTGTAGCTTCAGTAGAAACGTTCCTTTTCCAAATTACCACTATTGGCCAGGAACGATTATCCGCTTTGAAATTGCTTTTAACTGAAAATGAGTACTTACTTATATTAAAATTTCCATGTTGCTCAAGTAAAAGCACGAACAAAGAGTTTTGATTAGGCTTTACTCGTTTGTTGTTACGTACAGTCATTTCCCACAAGTTTGGTCCAAAATTACGCCATTTTTTAAAATTTTTTTGTTTCTAAAATAAAGCTTCAAAATGTTTTTGCTGATATTAAGAAGATCAGAAGAAAGATCAGAAATCGATATTAAATATTTTTGTAAATTAATTGATAAGGTTAAGGCTCCACCTTGTTTTGCCAATAGGTATGTTAATAATTAAATTTTAGTCAATTTAAATTGCCCTATTTATTTAATTTGGATATTCAAAATTATTTTTCCAGCTAGTTCCTGTGAATGCACTTGACTGAAAATCAGAGTGGATTTCTTTTATCTAGATTGCTTATTCTGAAATTTGATGTTCCTATTTTAATTATGACAATTCAAAACTTCTGTCAAATGGTACGTCAAATCAGCTTTGAAAATTCAATCACAAATACTTGATCATTACACATATGACAATCTCAAATAGTAAGTATGTACTCCTACTTAAATTAATTCACTTTTAATCTGTATTTTATTTCAGTTCTTATTTAATACCTAGACTCATTTACCTTTTATTTGAACTTATCACTCTTCTCGGCAGAAGCCAATTAATCCTACTCTGCTACTTATCACCACAACCGCTCCACTCAAAACCAAGATAAAGGCCTCCACTGACAACCAAACTGTCATAATGCCCAGAATAAGGATCCGAACCAACCCAGGAAAAAACTAGCTCGCCTCAGAAATCAGCCTACACAGTTCCCTCGCAGTATGGATCCAAACAGACCCAGTCGTAGTTGTTTTCTCTTCAATATTTAATCCAAATTACTCTCCTGAAGTACGTCACAGCTCAGCACCAAGAATTCCGACCAAGGACAAGCCACCAGACCTCACTTGACAAGCCCCATAAACATGTTCCCTCTGCCAATGACTTTTCTGCGACTTTCCTTCCTTGTAAATAGCTCGTAATCAACTCAATCCACGCACAATGCCAAATGTAATCCCACAATAAACTTAATTTAGTATTTCTTTCTTTTTATTTTCTTCTGTAGATTAGCACTGCTTTAGTTTGATATTTTCTCCATAGTCTTTGTCTTCCTCAATTTAGTCTGCGCATTTTCTTACTTTTAACATTATTTTATTTCTTGTACATCACTCGCATATTTTATATTAAACTGCAACCCCTTTATACTCCAAACATGTTTTAAAAAATTTTAAAAGAGTTTTATATAATAATTTCTATTACAAAAATCGATTACATCTTGTCATTTTCAAATTTTTAATATTAATAAAAGCAAATTACTTAACGATGTTGCTTATTTTCTCCATCCAACACACTATAAAAGCTTTATTTTGATTTCTACCCACTATGTTCAAATATTATATCTCGAAAAAGTATTTGACATCATTTTCCAATTTCATTTTTAGATATTACATTAAGTTAGAATCCTGTTTCTCAATCAGCTTCATTTTATTAAATTATAAATTCTATTTTCTTCCTTTACTAAATGCATCTTAATAATTTTAATACCCAATTCACATCTAAATTGATCTTTATAATTTTTAATTACTGTAATCTTATAATCCTATTTCATCTGGTTTTTAGACCCCTGTGCCAATATCATAATACTATATACCAGTGGCGTAACTAAGATTTTGCTCTGGGGGGTGTTCCGGGAGAGTGATCAACCTTAGAATAGGAATTTAAAAAAATCTGTAAAGGGCTTTACCAGAACCTTCCTCGTGGAAATTGTGACACTAAATAATTTTTAAGCTCTAATTAAGTTAGGGGTAAAAATATCTTCACGTTTCTAATAAGTTAAACAAATTTTCAAACAAAAAACATTACCGGCCCACTGCAAATCCTATAGAAATGAAAGCAACTATACAGTTTATTTATAAACAATTTAAATCATTACAATTGTAATACAATTCTTATAGTAGTAATTCAAGTTTTCTTGGTTTTTTGCTAAGTCGTTTATAATTGCATCTATACGTTCACCTGCAGTTCTCTGTGAATGGAGAGCATTGCCAATCCATTCAGCCTATATTGCGATGTTGTAGGGAAGGGCGGGCAAGTCGACATAGGCAGGCAAGATGACATAGCACCAATTATAGAAACACTGCTGCTTAAAAGGTGTATCTAACTGTACCGAATTGTTGCATGTATCGGCAACACCGCTCTGCTGTAAATGCAGATGGGTGCGGATCGGTCACAATCCAGTTAGTGTGCATTTGCTGTCTAAGTGGTGATACATTCCAATGTAAGTACTATTGCAGTGTTAAATATAGTAATGATATATTAGAGCCCGTTGAAATTTTCGTCGATTACTGTACTTGCTGGTTAATTAACTGCATTTTAGATTACTCAAATTTTATGATATTGTTGTTATTCATTTTTTGTTGCAACATTTTGTAATGAAGTAGAAACCGGCAAGTTGACATGCATGAATGGCGGGCAAGATGACTCACAGGAACTTGTGTGTATCATCTTGCCCGCCTATCACCTTCATTGATTTTGAAGATGTATGTTGATTACAGATGGTTTATTCTTATAAAAGAAAAACAAATAGAGGCAACTGGGAGGAGGAAAATATGGAAAAAGCTCTAGAAAGCGTTCGGAATAAGGAAATGCGGTGGCTGAAAGCAAGTAAAATTTATAATGTACCTGCAGCGACCCTTCGACGGCGGGCTAAAAATAAAAACAAATTGCAGTTAATTTAAAAAAACATCTCGGCCGTCATGAAGCAACTCTGACGGCAGACGCAGAAAAAGCAATAGTTAATAATATATTAGAATTGGAATCACGGTTTTTTGGATTAACAGCGAGAGATGTATGCACATTAGCATATAAAATTGCGGAAAAAATGAAAATACCCACTCAGTTCAACAAGGAAAAGCAAATGGCTGGTAAAGCGTGGTTGCGTGGTTTTCGCCAACGGAATCCGGAAGCAACATCCCTTGCTCGAGCACAAGCATTTAATAGGCCTCAGGTGGAAAAATATTTCTCTAAATTACAAAAAGTACTTGAGATGGAAAAAATTGAAAGTTCTATGATTTTCAACATGGACGAATCCGCTCTTACAACTGTACAAGTGCCTAGTAAAGTGTTTGCACAAAAGGGGAAAAAGCAAGTAGGAGCGATTACTAGTGCAGAAAGAGGTGTACATTCAACAGTCGTGGTTTGCATGAGTTCGGGCGGAATGTATGTTCCGCCATCAATAATTTTTCCTCGCAAACGATATAATCCTCTTTTATATGACGGTGCACCTGTGGGCACTCTACCATTACACAACCAATCCGGTTACATGACTGGAGAATTATTCTTGAAATGGGTAAAGCACTTCACTGAACATGTTAGGCCAAGCCCCGAAAGAAAAGCTTTACTAATTCTGGACGGACACACAAGTCACAAGTACTTCGAAGCTTTGAAACTGGCAAAAAAACGATCAGTGGTACTATTTTGCTTACATGCACATTGTACCCACCGACTCCAGCCCCTCGATGTGTCGTTCTTCGGGCCACTAAGTAAATATTATAACCAAGCAGCCACACAATGGATGAAGGGGAATCCTGGTCGTCCGATAACGATCTATCAAATATCACATCTTTTCAATACGGCATATGAAAAAACAGCAACTCCTGCAATAGCGTTTAGTGGATTTCGAGCAACGGGCATATCACCTTTCAACCCTGATATTTTTCCAGAGCATGTCTTTTTGCCCAGTGCAGTAACAGATATACCCATTGCTGAAGATGAACGTTTAAATAATGCTTCTCAATGCTCTATGAACTTAAACGTTCCAGTTGCTGATGAAGAAGAAATTGCTGATCATCTTTCTAACTCCGTAATAACGAGACAACATGCAGTAACTCCTGAGCCCGAGACAGCAATAATCATGCCTGACCAACTACTACAGTCCAATGAAAGTTTGTATGCATCTTCTACTTCTAATATTCCACAGAACTTGAACGACATTGAAGCTGTGCTAAATGAAATATCACCAATGCCTTCTACTAATTCTAGAAAAACAGAAAAACGTAAAAGTAACAATTACCAGGATTTATTGACGGGAGACCCCGTTTTTGAACAGCGTCCGTGAAAAAGAAGCTGCTAAAAAGTTGGAACAAGTGAGAAAATCTAGAGTGGGAGAGGCAAAAAAAAATAAAACGCAACAAGCAAGAAGCAGCAAGAGAAAGGTCGTGGTAAGACAAATCATGCAAAATGACTCAAGTGAGGAAGATGCTTTTGCCGACACTGACAGTGACGACTGTGCGTGCTTATATTGTAATGACTTGTACAGTCACTCAAAGTCGGGAGAAGGGTGGCTAAAGTGTCAAAAATGTGGAATGTGGTCCCATTCGGAATGTGCAGGTCTACGCAAAAATGCGAAAAACTTTATTTGTGAACTGTGCAATTAAACATTTTTTTTTCTATGTATTTAAATAATTTTTTATGTTGTATACAGTAGATCTTTCAATTAGAAAGATTATTTTTGAACGAAATCTTATTTTTTGTGTTAATTGTACTCATTTTTATTATATTTTTGGATGTATGTCATCTTGCCCGACGGGGTAGGGTAAGATGATTTTTTGTAGAATCTCATATTTCCTTTTTTGATAATAAAACGTTTCGCAAACATGTATGGTTTTTTCTCGTATAATGTTCAACAAACTCTAGACTGTTCATAAAAAAAATCTACACTTCTAACATGATTAAGTAAGAAATTATTCAAAAAATAAATTAGCTATGCCATCTTGCCCGCCCTTCCCCTATTTTGGAGGTAAGTTTTAATCCTGTTTAAGGTGGAGAATGATCTTTCAGCTGTTGCAGTTGACACAGGAATCGTTGCAAGGATTTGCAGCAACTTGAATATGTTTGGAAACATGTCCTTATTGCACGTAGCTAGCGCATCCATTGCTGTTTTATATCAGTGTTACCAGATCTACTGATTTATCAGTAGATCTACTGATTTTACCTTCAGTCTACTGACCTACTAATTTGCATATAAAATCTACTGATTTCCTCAAAACAATTAACAAATTGATTATTTTTGTTGTTCTGTCGATATGATGAAAAATATGTGTGATTTTGACAGTTGTGTTGTATAGTAGACCCTACTGCTATCTGCTTAGGCTAGTAAGTTTGGTGTCTTGTCTCTTGTCTTGTATTTGGAGGTTTAGCGACATTGTCAGAGTAGGCGTAGGCCATAGGCGAATTGTGCAAGGGCAACTTTGGTTTGCGGTTTCCGTTGGGAGCCGTAGCCATAGTTGAGCTGTTGCGTCTTGCATTCGCAGCCCTTGCACCTTGCAGTTAAGATACCACATGTAATAGTAAAGTTCCCTTGTATGAGCAGTTTTCAAAATAGAAAGTGTGGTTTAGTATTTTATTTACCAGTTTCTTCATTTACAATTATTTTTGTTTGCGTTTTAAAGAATTAAATGTTTATTCTCGTTATATTTGTTGTTTGATTGTTATGTTAGAACTCGAAAGAATAAAATGTTTTTATTAGACACATTTGAAAAGTGTAGTAGTGTTTTAACGCTTTTTTGACCTACTGAATTCTACTGATTTTAAAGCACACCGTCTACTGCTCTCATAAAAAGTCATCTGGCAACACTTTTTTATATGGAAGATATTGTAAAATTTTTCCATTTCCGGTATAATTTGAACTCCACAATCACGTCCGAAGGAGATCGGATTTTAAAAATGGTCGAGTCCGAATTGCAAATGTAATAATAATTGATATTCAATTACTAAAATGTAATTTTATATTTTTTGTTTAAGACGAATTTTAGCTATTTCTAAAGCCTCTGGGGGGTGTTCTGACACCCATATCACCCTCCATAGTTACGCCACTGCTATATATAGTGCCTTCAGAAATGACCAAATGCTGATTAAGGACGTTTGTGGGCAACCCATTTAACAGCAATTGGTATTACTGTATAACAAACCATTCTCATTTAGTTTTCGTGACAGTGGCGTCCGACTGGGGGTAAAAACTTTATTATATTACCATTTATTAATTTCATTCAGTGAAAATAAATAACACTTAAATCAACGTAGCTCTTATCAAAACAGTCTTAATTTTTCAAAATCTTAAAATTTTACCTTGCAAGGAATAAACTAAAATAAATCGAAATAATCTCATAGAATACATTTTTTATTATAAACATTTTATTGCTACAAAATTTATTCAAGTGTCTTCATGGAAAGTGGAAATTCCAATTTCAATCACATCAATTCAATTTTTAAAGTTAGTTTTAGGAAATAATAGTACATTTTACTTAAAATAAGTAATTTGCCTATTCTACCCTGAATGCTGTTCACATAACCTGACAAATGAAACCACGCTTCGTCAGACATAAATGTTACATCCAACTCATTATCGTCATCTAAATTTTCATTAAACCACTGGCATTCGTGATCTCCAGTCATTTTCAAATCATTCTTGTAGCACTGGGATCTTGCACGGATATATGTGGAGATTTTTTCTTAAAGCCTTATGACACGATCCAACATAAATACGAGCCAGTACTAAAACAGTCCTTCCTCAGTCCAAATGGGGGAGTCATGTCCCAACCTCATACCGACCCACAACCCACGTTCATCCTTCCTGTCCTACATCCCATATCTTCCAACACGTCCGGCCAGCGAGGAAGATTAGGCCAAAACCCTCAAATATCAAAGACCATGGCGAATTGCAAAACAAACGGAATAATTCCCCAGGTGGGTAGGAGAGCAATCCCCAAAGCCCACACCTCTAAGGTCAGCCTCATGGATTCTGGGGGAGGCAACAATTCGCAGTCAACATCAAAAATCCATACACTATCAACTGTCAATCTCTACATCGCTACATATAACATAAGAACAATGCAATCAGACGATCGGATTGTAGAATTAGAAGAAGAACTATCACATATAAAATGGGACATTCTAGGTTTAGGCGAAACCAGACGATCGGGTGAACAATGTACCACTCTCAAATCGGGTCACATTTTATATCAAAACAACTCAGATACAGATTCACATATAGGCGGAATAGCCTTAATGATACATAGAAAACACAAACACTCGATCACAAAAATAAGTGCGATATCCAACAGAGTCATCTACGTGATATTAAATTTATCAAAAAGATATAAGCTTCAAATTATTCAGGTGTATGCACCAACAAGCACCGCGAAAGACGAAGACATAGATCAACTATATGATGACATAACAACGGCAATAAGGAAAGAGAAAACAAGATACACAATCGTTATGGGGGATCTTAATGCTAAGATAGGCAAGATCAACATCGATAACATACCAAACAGAGGCGACTTTGGTCTAGGAGAAGCCAACGAAACAGGTGAAACACTAATAAATTACCTACAAAAAGAAAATCTATACTGTATGAACTCATTCTTCAAGAAACCTATGAGTCGAAGATGGACATGGAGAAGCCCTGACAATAAGACTAAAAACGAAATAGACTATATTATTTCAAATAAGAAGTATATCGTAACAGACGTCACAGTTCTAAATAGATTTGACCTTGGAAGTGACCATAGACTGGTCAGGGCAAGAGTTGCTATAAATACGAAATTTGAAAGAAACAAACTAATAAGACCTAAACGATATCCAACCCTAGATGAATTGAAAGAAAAACAAAATTAGGTACCAACAAGAACTCAAGATAAAACTTTCGCCACTACAACAAATCGAAAAAATGGAAATAGATAAGTTGGCAAAAAAGATAAAAGATTATATCAAGACTGTTACAAAACGATATGCTCAACCTCTAAACTAAAAACTAGTAAATAAAACAAAACACAAAGAAACTAATGGAAGAAAGAAGAATATGGATAAAACCTCAAAGAATACGTAGAATTAAATAAATAGTTCAAAAGAAATAAGAGCAGATATAAGAACACATAATACTGACAAGATACAAAAGTTATAGAAAATAATAGGAATATGAAAGTGTTGAGATCTATAAATAAAACTGGACAACCAAAAATACACCAACTAAAAAACAAAAACGGTGAAATAAAACAAGAAAAAGATAAAATAACTAGTATTATAGAAGACTTTTACAAAGATTTATATTCGACAAAGAACACAGACAGAGACGAATGACCACCATTATCTATAACAAACGTAGGCTCTGAGGAAATCCCTGAGATCACCATGAGGAACTCCATTTGTGCTTAGAAAAATGAAAAATAACCGAGCCCCGGAGGGGATACAATAACGAAAGAAATGATCCAATTAGGAGGACCAACTACGCAAGAAGCTGTAAAAATCCTATTAAATAAGTGCTGCAAACTGGTAGGATCCGAAAGAATGGCAAAATGCACAGGTCATACTTGTACACAAGAAAGGAGACATATTTAACATCGAAAATTACAGACCGATAAGTCTCCTGGCCACTTGTACAAACTTGCTGATGTCGATCATTAACAGCAGGTTGACCAACAAATTAGACGCATACCAACCTCCTGAGCAAGCAGGATTCCGCCGAGGATATAGTACCACTGAACAAATACAAAATGTGAGACTATTAATAGAAAAATGCACAGAATACAATATCCCAGTGCATTTAGCTTTTGTAGATTACAAAAAGGCTTTCGACTGCATAGAGCACTGGAGCGTATTTGAAGCAATGGACGATGCAAGGATAGATTCGAGATACAGAGAACTATTAAAGAAATTTATAAACAGCAACTTTCCAAGTGAAGATAGGAGAAAACTTAGAAACTCAAGAAATACCAATCAACCGAGGGGTTCGACAAGGAGATCCCATTTCACCAAAATTATTCACGCTCTCGCTAGAGAATATATTTAAAAAACTAAATTGGGATCAGAAAGGTATCAACATCGACGGTCGCCATCTCTCGCATCTACGTTTTGCGGATGACATTGTTCTAATAAGTTCCGACATAAACGAAATACAAGACATGCTCAACGAACTAAAACTAACATCAGAAGAAGTAGGTCTGGAAATGAACCTTAACAAAACAAAGGTTATGACATTAGAAAACACACCAATTCAAATTGAGAACACTGTTATAGAAAGCGTTCAAGAATATATATATCTAGGTCATTTAATAAAACCCGGGAAACAAAATCAAACAGCCGAGATAAGTAGAAGAACTAAAATGACTTGGGCTGCAGTAGGAAAATTAAGAACAACACTACGAGATAAAAATATCCCAATTAATCTCAAAACCAAAGTTTTCAATGCCTGCATTCTCCCGGTATTAACCTATGGAATGGAGACAATGTCATTAACATTAAAATCAGTAAATAAACTCCGCACCACACAAAGAGCAATTGAAAGAGTAATGTTAGGCGTAAGCCTTAATGATCGGATGAGAAACGAAGAAATAAGAAACAAAACAAAAGTGGAAGATGTCGTGAAAAGAATAGCTCAATTAAAATGGAGCTGGGTTGGACATGTCGCCAGACAAGAAGAATCAAAGTGGACAAAGCGCATTTTGGAATGGAGACCCAGAAGAAATAAAAGAAGTGTAGGTCGCCCACAAAGAAGGTGGATTGACGATGTAAAAGAGAGATTGGGAACGCAATGGCAACACAAAGCAAGAGATAAAGAAGCATGGAAAAGATATGGAGAGGCTTATATCCAGGAGTGGATTTCAAAGAGCTGAGAAAGAAGAAGAAGACTAAAACAGTCAGATCACTTCGAGGATCTACAAACTTCGCAGTTGGAATTCCAGCAGCACCTAAAGGACATAACTTGGAAAACCATCCGCCACCACTTCTATCTATCCAGCGGGATCACAGGCAGCCTATTGGGAGGGGCTATTCTAATAGGAGCCTTCTACTACATTCGGAAAAGGATCAACCGAAGGAAGCATCAATCCAAACAACGCCAGTCCGCCGTAGAAGAATATCCTCTAAAAACCCTTAATGTGGAAGAAACAATATAGTTTTTTCTTTTTCTTTTTCTTCAGCCTAAAATTGGCAATATATTTAAACTTGGTTTAAACACACATAAATTTTAATAACAAAATTTACGAAACCAGTCAGAAGTTCTAAATGTAATTCTGATTTCATAAACAAACAGTTTTAACCTCCAGTTTTACTTCATAATTTCGCAAGTTTATACTTAATTTATATCTGTTTTAATCTTGAATTAAAACAGGCAAAATTCAGTTCCCAGTTACGAAATCTTAACAAACGAATATTGTTTCGCCAACATTGAGTAAAAATGCAACTCGGCATTTCGCTTAATAAGCGACCTACAAAGCCAAGTTCAACGCTTCAGTCTGCAAACCCATGCGGAAATATAAAAGCTTATCATGCTGAGTTGCGGTCTTCGGACCTTTAAACGCATTCTATTACACTACACTATTATGAACTTTGATATTGTTACTTCGTTAAGCATTTTCGTTTTATATAAATACAAGTTTATTTTTATAATAAAACAATCTGCATTTAATGTTTGATTCATTCACTACCCCATCTAAGCCATAATATTTATGGGGCATGAGGCTGTGCTCCAGGGGTTAGTTTGGTTTTACTGTCGTCCGTTCAAGTACCATTGACTACATTGGTTTAAAACGTAAACACAGTCTTGTTTACGTGCTTGACGGATAGAACTAGCGCAAAGTAAAGGAATCCTGAATCAGCCTCTCAGGAAATTCTGTTCACATTGTCAATACAACCCTATCGAAATGGCATGGGGCTTTTGTAAGACCTATTATAACAAACATATAAATTCGCGGCTACCATCTAAGGATAGGGTTACAATTATGGTCTGAAGCTCTTTTAAAATGTTCACCAGACATGTGGTAAAATTATTGTAAGCTTTGTGAGGAACTTATTTCGGCAGACTGGACAAAACATATGGGTAACCTTTCGTTTGAAAACATTCCTCCCATCATTATTTCACTAGCAGAATCTGATTCTGAATCACAGTCAGAATCGGAGTCAGAATCTCTTAGTGAAGTAATGGAAGTGGAATAAAAAATTCTATCATTTCGGTTCAAAATTTCAGTAAATATTCAAGAGCAAAAACGCAGTTATTGCAAACGTGGCAAACAAAAAAGGCTGCAAACAAGCCAAAAAGCAGTTATCAGTAATTTAGACGTAAGCAACCAGAAAGAGTTATTTAAGCAACAGAGGCGTCTATTATACCTGTACACTACCACGGGAACGTCGGAGCAATCATATAGCAATGCCCAGTGAACAAGAAAATTGAAGAAGATCAAACCCCCTGAGTGGATGCAGCGAAAGTGCAGTCGAAACAAAGCACAGCATAGTGCGGTAGTTCATATTTTATTCTCTGTGCATGGTTGAAATTATAGCATTTTTCAGGTACTCTACGGAACAGTAGCTTAACTTCATGTTTCTCCTTCAGCTCGTTTAGGCGCTTATTGTAAAGAAGGGATTAACCGAGGTACCTACTATAACATGAAAATAAAAGACGTGTTGCCAATAGCGTCGAAAAATACGCTAAAACACAGAGGAAGACAATTAAAATTCTAACAATTTTCTGCTACTTGTAAAAAACATGCTGTGATTAGTTTCATAAAAATTTAGATTTATAAAATCTTTTGCGTTAAGATACAGAGGAAGCGCTGGCAACAGCGCAAACGATAAATGATAGAAAACATAACCTTAAGATAAAATTATCGAACGTCAAATATGAAATATTCAACTCCTCAAACACCAATCACACTGCCAAAACTGTCTAAATTCCATGGCTAACCCTCATCCAGAAAGATCGCGAATGCAATATAGCACTTGGTGCTCTCTTTATTTCGTCGGAACGGACGTTTCTGGAACTAAATGTTTAAATATGGCTGCACTATTTACGTCCGATGTCGAACTGATATTGCTAAATTTCGACTGTCTCAGGCTCTCCCTACGTATAAATTGGGTTTGGAAGGGTTAGCCTTGCTTTGGGCGTATTTTGGCAGCCCCTTGAGCGTGGCAATATGAGTGATTTTGCCTGGAGAAAGCCGCTTGCAGCCACCTTAGAATTATTTCGAAAGCTCGGTTTTCGCCTAGCAATGCTGTAGGGCGTCGATAGTGGGTGGGTAAATACCCATATAACAGGTGAGTTGGGCCTTTAATTAATTGTGGCGGCAAATTTGACCTGGTGAACGCCTCGTTTTTTACGCTTTGCTGATTATTCTGTGGACGCTTCGGAATGGCAACTTCGTCGTTTCGGTGGCCCCTTGTTAGAGTTCTGTCCCAGGAAACTGGAAAACTGAACCTCAGGTGAAGGATCAAACAAGCCACTAATACAACATGGCAGGCGATTTGAACGAGATATTTGCAGGTGCTGGACCCAACAAGCCACACAAATATGCTATGAAGTTTGGAGTTCGGAGTCGGGTGTTCTTAAAATGTTTTCTATGTGGGACTCGTGTCATACGGTTTTTGACAGCGGCTTCGTGCTATAACATTTAATGGCTAATAAATTTAGTTTTTACAGAATCTGCTAGCCGACCGAATTTTGCCAAACACGACATAATTATCGTGCGCGGTATGGTTTTGATATCATTTTGCGAGATATTTGGCGAAATATATACGATATATGGAAGCTGTAAGAAAGGAAAGGAGATCTGGCGCTCCATTTCTTTAACAAGCCTCGTGTGTGTGATATGAGAACCAACAACGTTTGCTTTCTAATTAATCAGGACGACCAGCCTAATTTTTGGTATATTTCCAGATAATCATAAGTATATTCCTTCTAAATTAAAATAACACAAGCCAAACTTAAAAATTAAAATTGTATCATTTATTCATTGATTTCTACAAATGTAGTCATTACTGCTGCTTAATTTTCCGTTTTAAAAACAACAATCTGATTGGCTTAAAACTTGCATTAGTTACTAAAATATACACAAACGTAGCTGCTGACGCAACAAACAAAACTGCCGCAATCACGTCGAGTAGAAAATATTGATACGTAGGCAAATCTATAGCAGGACTTCGTAGGTGTTTTGCACCTTTATGCCTTAAAACGTATTCAGTCCACCATATAGCACGTTCCAGGCCTATCATGGGCTCATCTCTTGCTAGCTGTGCCAGTTTTTTAACTGTATTTCAGTATCTAAAGTCAGAATATGTACACATCAATATTTCAAAGATGCTTTACTCATTGGGATTACCAATAACTTATAAAATTACTTTTTAAATGCATCTTTTCTAACATTCTATAATCCAGAGACAAACCTAAACCTTTAGACACCATTCTATCGATGTTGGCTACTTGGTCGCCAATAAATGGAATCCCTGAAATCAGGACGTTGCTGTATATGCTTTCTTCCGTGGGTTGTAGGCCGCCTTGCGTGATAAATAGTATGATATTAAGATGTCCTAAAAGTAATAACCAGCTTTTTAACTTGGAAATACTCTTACTCAGAATGTTGTGTTGCGGAAACCATTTGGATATGACAACATTGTCAGGTTTTCCTGGTAAATCTTCCAGCTCAAACAATACCGGTGTAGAGGCTCGTGCTTTATGCGCTTACATCTGGCGGTACATTGCTCAACTTGCCCCGGATTCGGCATACAAAGCGCCTTTTGTACTTGCGAAGCAACCATTGTGTGAGGTGTGCGTCATGGTGATGTAGGTATATAAACTTTTTTCAGCAGCGCCATCGAATTACAAATTTAATATCCGTTTTGAAGTTACTGAAATAAGTGATTTGTAACCAATTGCTATGATAATGAAAGTATGAAGAAAAAAACTACATTACCTGACAGACCATTGCCATAGTAGTGGAAGTATCATCTAAAAATTTTAAAAACGTTTTTCTACTCTTTTATTAGTAAATTGCTCATTAAGCACTGTTTACTTGATTAGTAAATTCGTTGTTACAAACAGTGTTACGTAATGATAATGACTAACACGTAATTTTTTTTATTACGTTACAGTTAGCTTCTGTTGTTTGTACGAAGCGGTGTAGGGATGTGACTGCAGCCGCCTAATTTTTAAAATGGTGTGACAGATGATTTGACAGTTAATAAAATATTTCTTTTTCGTTTAACGAAATGAGTGTGACCGTAGAAAAAGTATAGTACGCAACTCGGGCTATAGAGCAATTACACGCTCGTGGAATTACACACGCGCCGCTACGCGGCTTGTGCGTAACTTTTCCAACTCGCGTGTAATATGCTTCCTACAGCTCTCGTTGTGTAATATACTATTTTACGCCTTGTCAAGTTTGTAACACAAAAAGTTATTCTGTTACATGATCCTTAAATTTAAACTTATAATCAAACAAGATTATCATTATCGTTCAATCAATAAATGAACGACGTCTCTCCTACAATTAATTCGTCGTATATTTTTGTATTTATTGAATTAATTAGATTCCTACTCCGATGAACGACCCCAAAGTCTAAATTGTTATCACTTTATTTATTTATTTCAGATAAATCAGGGATGAAACAGACCAAAACAAGTTATATTCGCTTTTGACTTTGAGTATAAAATTATTTGTTAACAAATAAATAATAGTAGTTTACGTAACAAGTCCAAACAGAAAATCTTCGACATCAGCCTGAAAGCATGCAAGTCCTGTAAAAGGCGTTTTCGGATGAATTATACAATATTTTAGGTACCTGTGTTTCTTCTTAATTTTACCAAATATTAAAACATTAGGTACAACAAACATTATACCGTCGTAAAAATCTAGATAAATCTGTGTTGGTTTCCTTAGTAACTACAGTCAACAAATTTCGAACTATCCCTGTAAAGAATAATTTTCCGGAGAAGTCCTGTAAAGAAGTGCTCTCCGACATAAACATTGTACAGTAACTATTTTCAGGACGAATGCCTAAAAAATTGTGTTCTTACAAAATCGAAAATGCGAATTAGTTTTGTCGGGAGCAATCGCTATAAAACCCTGCCGAGAAAGGGGTCCGAAATTTATCACACTATAGTAGTAGTGTTACTCAAATGTTTATATATTTTCAATTTGGCATAAATAAAATTCGTTGAGTGAAATGTACACCTTCCCGAAGTCCCACTATTTCTTTACAAAAATGGCTAATTATCGATGTACCTGTGTACAAGCACCCACACTCGAACTAAATTTTTATTTGCTGTGACAGCAAACCAGCATGCAAATTAGATTCTTAAAAGTACTGGGATCTCAACTGCTGTGGAAAATCGCGAATATTTATCCATTCAGCAGTTCCGATTTTGGTGCAAATGCAATCTTTAACCTGTATTGAATGTGCCTCTCAGCACCGGAATTACTCCTCAAACTACTAGAAAATGGAAAAGCGGAAAGCCCAGGTAATTACAATAGGTGAAACTACATTTAAGCGAATAAACTTCAACGATAATTACTGGAATTTCTTTGCAACATGAGGTGAAGCCTCCAAATTACACACCTATGTTACAACTAAATTTGTTTATACGAGTTAAACAAACCACTCGTGGTATATACATGAAAACTGCTCATCGACTACAGCTGGATCTAAGACCCGGATACCTGAAAGGCATCGGCCTCGATCCTAACTACAATAATGTCTGGAAAGATTTCTAGACTAAAATCGTATCTAAAACTGTCCAGAACGTTGAGCAAAGAATTAATCCCACCTAAAGATCGCCAAGATGCCTGCAGGATTACTCATAGCAACATCCGACAGTAATAATCAGGTTAGAAAACCTCGAAAGGCTCCGCTTAAGAATGCCAACAAAAAGTATAATTAGAGGATAGAATCACAAGGGAAATTAGTGGTTACCAAAAATGATTTCACAACAATTCAGGAAAGCATCCTGTTCTATACTGCCCGAGCAGCCCAAGAAAGTTATTTGAAGAAAACGAGGATAAAGAACAGGAACTGGAATTAGAAAAAGAAAGAATTAAAAGAGACTTTGAGCAATTGAAGCACATGCGTCGTTAGAAAAGAAAAAAATTGGAAATGAGAGTGAACTAAGCAGAAAATTAAAAGTATCCAATTCATCTGGTGCAAGTGTTGAAAACTCTGTACCTTATGAAAGTAATATTACATATTACAAAAAAAACAATGCCTCACTTGAAGAAAGTAATGTCAGTGCTATAGAACTAGATCATCATAAATGCTCAAATGATATATCCAAAACCATTATAAAACAGTTTACGTACAGAAACAATAACAGAAGTCCCCCAATACTTTTTTTGTGATAAACGCTATTCAGAATCAAATGATAGTGTAACGTTACCGTTTGTAGACTTCACTAGGAGATGGCCAAGTTAGTGGGAGGTGGAAGGAGCTGAAGGGTATAAAATACAGATGCAAGGCCAGTTGACTTTACTTGAGTCCACAAATTTACCAGGAGAAGTCTTCCAAAGCACTTACCTCTCTCCTGACCTGCTCTGGAACGCCGATGTCGGTACCAGAAGAAACCTCTGATAAACCAGCTTCCCCCCTCCCCCCCGAGGTTCCCTTTGCCGTACGATCTCAGTAGCAAACGCTCTTATCCCATCCGATTACTTCTCCCCCCAGAGCTTCGTAAATACTCTGGCAAAGAGCATTCAAGACCTCCAAAGGGTCATCTACAAATACGCGAACTATTGCTTGATAAGCGCAAATTAAGCCATACTACCACCACCTGTAATTAAAGTCATAACTTAGGTGGTACAAGGGTCTTCCTGACCATCAGTGAGGTCTGGCAGCGTTGCCAAACGGAAATCACGGCTTTCTCCCAGAGCACTAAGACGACAGCTAATCCATTGCCCGCACTCCGTCAAAGCCTTCGTGCACGCTCTAGCTTTTCAAAGGTAAAATTTAGCCTAGTGCGTCGTTTACTGGCCCGTCCAAACTGGGTCCAAAGATACTCTGGCACCTGCACTACACTTTCTCCTAATTTACAGCACGTGTTCGCCCACAAATGTAAAAAAAGGCGAGCAACACCGTGTAACATTTTTATTACAGAATCGGCCGCTACGAGCTATAGCACCAAATTGCAGACTCTCCTTCGAGGCCACCGGCTGCGCTTGAATGCTGCGTTGGTTGCCGACTCCTGCGTGCATGCAACAACCTGAATTCTTTTTATTTATTGTGTACATTGCAAATATGTTTTGTAATTTAATTTATAAACCTGACATGTAACATAAAGACCAATATACGTAATCTTCCTGAAGTGTTCTGAATCAATTCAGCCGCGTCAAATAACAAACTCTGACTTAGTGAACTACCAATTGTTGCACATAAATGCGAAAAAATAATTAAACTAAAATTACCAGCTAGTAGTAAGCATTACAATGGAAAAAGTAGCTCATTCCCGAAAATAACGGGGAAATAATTGCCAACATTTGGTGGAAACGTAGAAGAATGGCCAATGTTTATAGCTCTTTTGAGAATCTTCAGATTTATGTCAATTTCTTGAGGAAGAAAACATGATTTGTTTGCAAAAGTCACTCAACAGTGAACCGTTAGACTGTGTCAAATCTTCATTTCACCCAAAAATTTACTAACAGTAATTCAAATTCTTCAATCGATTTGGCACACTAGAATTTATTATAGAATCTATAATAAACTAATCAAAATTCGTAGGACAAATAAATAATGATAAACCACTTTGAATAACCAAATTTTCCAATACCCAAGCCTTAGAAATTGGTGGTCTAAAGGCAGAATAATACGAATTTAGTCTTATATGTTAGAGAAGCAAATGTATTGATGTTTGATTGTGTTTGTTACATCAGTGGGCTATTTGAGCCACATCCCCCTGAACAATTCCGAAGCGAGGAGGTAGCTTTAAACAGTTTGTAATAATCAGCAAGTATTTAGCAACTGGAGCTTTGTATACAGCTGCATAAATCGTTAATTAATATTTAAAAAGCAATGATCCAAGGCTGGACTTTTGTGGTACTCTTGAAGAAGCAAAATATTCAAAGGTGTTGCTTTCTTTCTTGAAGATAGTTTGAGAACAGCTTTAACAAGCCATTCTAGGTTTAAAATAAATGCAGTTTATATAATAATGTATTGTGATGAACTTTGTAGGTTCAGATAATATCCAACACTGATAATTTTTATAACAGGAAATCTGCGATTTGAAAGCAATCTCACGTAAAAGTGATATATTTAGTACAAAAAATGCCCAGTAGTATAAGTTATGTAGTGGTACTGAGTAAACTTTATGTTGTCTGTAACGGTATCGTTCTGTGGTCTGTAGAAACAGGTTCGAGAATTTTGGAAGTTATCATAATTAATATAGGAAGGAAAATAAAGTCGTGTTCAAACATGTACTAGTTCTTTTCCTTTATTACTACTAAAGCTGTGAGTAATAATCGTACATTTAGAGAAACCGTACCAAACAGAGCGTTAGTTGAAGAGACACGTTTTCTCTAAAATGTTTAAGCTGAATTCGAAAATGTAATAACATACCGGGTGTTCTATTTAAAATAGGAGTTAATAAAAAAAGAAAAAACCAACGAAACCAAACTGGAAAATCACCTATCTCACATCAATAGACATAAAAAATGTAATATAGACGTAATGTTTGAAAAAATCGTTAGAGCTTTTTTTGAAAAAATCGAAAAAAACTGAAAAATTACAAGCGTAAACACCATACTTCCGGTTATGCGATTTTCTTCAAAATGAAGTTACAACGCCATACCTGTTTTCGTTTTTGAGATATTCTGTTCACAGACCCACAGACAGACACACAGATCAATAAACAAAAACATGTTTTTTGGGTTTAGGGGACTCTAAAAACGTGAAGTTCTGTTGAAAACTCAATTTCGAATTTTTGGGGTGAATCCAATGAAAGTAAAAATGCACTTGCTCGTGTCTGTCTCCATTGTCCGAACATTTGTAGAACCACCGACAAATTGGTAATCTTATAGCGCGCATGCGCATAAGCACCAGTGGTGTTGGAGGTTAGGCTTAATTTATTTTCTTTATTTAAGCTTAATTTGTAGCAAACGTAACGAAGTAGTTTATGTTGCTTATGTCGCCAGACACACTATATATCAAAGAGCACAATATATGTGTAATAATTAATAATATTTCGGTAAGTAGATGACCAGCCAGCATTCGTAATATGATTTTCATTTCTTTCAGAACCTCGAAATCTTGACAAAACTCCCAAGTGTAGCATCTGTTGGAATAGCGACACGGTGTCTTTTCTGATTAGGTATGTAGATTTACATCAGAGCTACAGGCTTCAGGTATAAATTTAAACATTGACACTTGAAGTAACTGATTGATTACTTAACTTAAATAATTCGCCTAAACCACTGTTGGTAAATTATTGCTGAATTTGAATACTTATTGATTAATACTACACATTAATTAGTTATTAACATATCTAGGAATGTTATGAGTATCATAACTGTCTCAGATGTTTTGAAATCCGAGCTCGAAGAGCTAAGACTTATGATTTCATAACATCCGCGGTTTGTTCAATAGTTAATCGGTTGAAGTATAATGGTTGCCATGTACGGTAAAAGAATATTACCGAACAGATACAATTATGACTTTGTTACCAGCCTACTTTTGTACATGTAAACTAGTTATTTAGAACAATATAATGTGAAGGCTGGTTTATTCAGCTTTCTTAGCCCTAACATTAGTATTAGTGTTAACTTAGCACTAGCCTTAAGAAGAAAAACAAGTGTTTATGCAGACATCTTTTGGGTCAGGAAATTTACGACAGTGCATGCGCAAATACGTGTGTAAAATCGCGCCTTTTACAAATTTGTTTAACCTTAAATGCAGAAAAATTGTTACGTACTTAGTTTCTTGTAGTTGGTTCTGTGTTGCAAAAACTTTTAAAATGGGTAAAATTTAAACTAGTTTAAAAAAGAATACTAGTTAGAAACACTGATAATCACAACTTTTCAAATCACTTTCACTCGATAAAGCTCAAAGTAGCTCTGGGACAAGAATGAGCCGCAATGTTGGGAGCTCATTTACAAAAATACAACAGCAAATAAGTGTATTTGTGTGCAATTTCGAATGAATCATAAGCTTTTCAAACAGTAAATGTACCTAGCCTTATTGCATTCAAGGAAGAATGTTAAGATTACCTTTGTAATAATAATCCAGATGCTTCAGTAGTTCCCAAATTACTTTTACAGATACTCACAATGATGCACTTTTAACAATTATTGTTGTTCTTCAAAAATATTCTAGGTATTGAACCATCAAATTTAATTCTATCTTAAGAAATTCTTAGGACTAAGTTAAAAGTTGGGGAACTCTGAAGGTCAGGTCTTAGAATCAGCTGGGACTAAGACTTAGTTAAGACTATAAACGCATCAGTGGCAACTGAATGATTCATCTTTGCTAGGGCTAATACTAATACTAATACTAATGTTAGGGCTAAGGGCCGATTTCATAATCAATTTTAAATCTAATTTTAACTAAAGTAATGTTAGAATGTGCATGATTCGATATGTAGCACACGGTACTCTGCATAATCTAATGTCACTTTAGTTAAATGAAGCTTTAAATTTGATTATGAAATCGGCCCTAAGAAAGCTGTATAAACCGGCCTTTAAACTTACATTTTGTATGAGTTAGGTTTCCACAAAATATATACAGGGTGTTTCAAAATTGCACAGAACTAATAATCAAAAAATAAGAGAAAAACTAATGAACATATGTCCTAAAATCATTTATTTCAAAGATATCCTTGATCAAAGAATTAAAGTTAGCAATCAGTTTTTCAAACGTAGGCTGGTGTTTTGTTCCAACACATGTTTTGTGTTTACATACAATATATGGGTGTTGTTCTATAGTAAAAAGTAGATAAATAATAAGCATACGTTCCAAAATAAATTATTTCGGGTTTATCTTTTTCTTTGTTTTAGTAAAATTTATAGTAATTGTTAAAAGTAATCTCTTTCTTCTGGTCACTCATAATAAGTAAGTAAGTAAGTTTATTTAGTATAATATACTAGTACATACAATCATTATTATTATATCTTAACTTATTTATCATTAATAACATTAATATTAATAGTATTGTTTCACAAAGCTGCTTAAATATTTTTTAAAACTATAAGTATTTGTCATTTTTTTTACACCTTGTGGAAGCGAATTATAGACTTTTAGTCCCTTATAATACAGAGAATTTTGTGTACTCGCTTTATTTAATTTAGGCAGCCTAAAATCAAATCGATTCCTTGTTTTATATTGATGAACGTCAGCATTTAGTATCAAATGATCCGACATATAATTTGGTAATAAATTATTAACAGCTTTGTAAATCAAAACCACTGTATGAAAATAAAGACGTTGTTTGATACTTAGCCACTGTAACGTATTTAGCATTAACTTAATATTCGTATATTTAGAACATCGTAAAATATTTCGCATCGCTGTTTTGTTGTTTTTGCAACCTTCGTAAATCTGATTCGTAACAAAGAAAGAGGATACTTGCTCAGTAATCAAAGTGTGGCGCAATAATGGTTTTATGGACTAGAATTCTAGCATTAATACTTAGTTTACTAGCTAATCTTCCCAAAAATCTAATTTTTTTAGCAACTTTCTTAATGATAAAATTTATATAACTACGAAAAGTAAGTCTATTATCTATAATAACTCCCAGATATTTAATTTCAGGCACTTGTTCTATTTCTAGACCGCCTATTTTTACTTTAACAGATATATGTTCACTATTAATTTTATTTGATACAATTAAAAACAAATTGCTATCTCTAATTCTTTGATCTAGGATATCTTTGGAATGACTGATTTTAGGACATATGTTTATTAGTTTTTCTCTTATTTTTTGATCCAGAATAACGCTCTTATATTTGTTCTGTGCAATTTTGAAACACCCTGTATGCAGTGTGTCCCCGGATAGGTGAAACGACTCTTGTGAAAGGTAAAAAATTCTCGATTTAAATTTTCATTTTTTGGGGTTCAGCCCTGCTTGGATAAAGTCGAATTTCTAACATAATTTCAGTTTTGAAAAATCAAGTATGCCTTGGAAATCTTCAAAAAACCTATTTTTCTTTAAGGTAAACTGCCTTTTATGTGGCAAATACGACAAAAAGTTATTAAGAAAAGTTGTTTAGAATCAACATCTAAGGCCCTATACCAAAGTTCAAAATCCTCGGCCAACTTTGATCTCTCACATTTTCTTTTATGTTTATTTCTCAAATCAAAGAATTTTATTTTTATATCACTGTCAGGTTATGTTAAATTCGATATTAGCAGGTTAAGTTTTGCGTCAGTCTGTGTCAACTAAAAAACAAAACCTAACCTATTAACATCGAATTTGAGATAGACTGACATTGTCACTAACAATACACGTCAGTACTGCCAACATGTGATTAAATGCTAATAAAGTATCGGTATATGTTATTTTTCTTAACAACACTAGTGCTGTTAAATGTATCTTAACGCAACTTGTTGCTAAGGAGTTATTATCATAGTATGTAACATAATAGGATAAAATAAAAAATATTAACTGTACAATGATATTCCACCCCCTTTAATGGGAGTTTCTTTTTAAAAATCCAGGTTTTACTACTTTTTACTGGTTGAAGTGTAAATTGAACCCTGAATCACTTAGAACGCTGATCTAAATAGTAGTAGGTAGTAGTCTGCTGTTGGTATCATGAAATAGTTGTTTTAATTGCATTGTCCAATTCACAGTTTTTGTATACTCAAAGTTGTAATTAAAGTATAACTTCTAAAGTTATCTTTCTTTAACACTCGCACTACTAAATCTCAATAATACTCTATTACTGAAACCACAGGCACACTCACAAATATGTATTTGAAAATAAAACGCTTTTTACCAAAAACCATTTATTTTAACGTAGTGTACGTACATTAATGATCAATCTTATTGCATATTAATAAATATTGTAAATTGCATTGTACTTAATTTAGTTTGGTTTTTTATCACTATTACTAAATCTACTCTTCACTTGTACAAATTTGCTAATCCGGATAGATAGGATTTTCTCCCTGTCCGGATTTGCAAATTTTACAGATTATCGAAATATATTAAAGAAACACAAATAAAACAAGAAAGATGTTTTTAATAAATTCTAACTATTTTTATAAACAACTAACAAAACTATATTCATACAGAATCATTTTTCTTAAAATAAACACGTATATTTTGCTGCTTCGCGTTTTTGAAAAATTGCGTACTGCCTTTTCTTTCAATCTTCCCAATAAAAGAACATCTTGCATTGAAATGTTATTAACTTCTGTCATTCAATGGATGGAACAGCATCGTGTGCTTGATTTTATTACAAGATTCTTCAAACCCACGTTCAGATTCGGTAATATTGTTCAACTCATTATCGTCAGCTTTTGAAGCCTCCATAATTAAATCTCGATCTGTAAAATTTTTCGTCTCATTTTGCCCAGTTGTATTTGCAAATTCAGATTCCCACTGTTGTTTCAACTGACCCAAAGAAATTTCATCCTATTGTCCTTTTGGCCAGAGGAGCGTCCCAAATTTTCTGATATTTTTTTCAGTTATAGTTTTCCATGATTGATGCAAGTTCATGGCAGCCTTCTTCAAATTGTAGCTCTTCAAAGTGTTTGTTAAATTATCGCCTTGAGATATTAAGTGCGTCAACAATGTTTTTCTGTAAACCACTTTAATATTTTAGATCAAATTTTGATGCATTAGCTGTAGTAAAGCTATGCAGTTGGGGGTAAAAACATATCTTGAAATTTGGATCAGAATTTAATACAGTGCGATCTCGATAATCTGGACTAATTAAAACCGGAGTGATGCGGATAAGTAAATAATTCGGATTACTGAAGCGAGATAGCTTTTTTATTGAAAAGAGGAACTTTTAATACAAAACAACTAGAAAATAGTACATCAACAAAAATTATTTAAAATAGAAGCATCCTTATTAAATTTTATATTATTTTGTGAAGTACTTTTTAATTGTTTGCTTGATCCTTTTCTGGTTTATTATAAATGCCGTTTTTTTTATCTTTGAAGTACAAGAATATCATGTAGTGGGATATTAGTTTCTGCTGCCCACTTGATGCACACAGCACACATTGAAACTTTTAACTGCCTCATCATTGTTAGCAGTCTGGTTTGTTTTATTTAACTCTGAACCCCCTCGTCTGTAGCATCTATGTCTTCCAAATCTTCATCATTTTCAAACCAGTTACGTATTTCCACGTTCGTGAGATTTTGCTCAGTTTTGCTCCACGCTTAACAATGTACGTCATTTACCTGTCATCTCTTCATCCAAGGGAATCACATTTGCCAATAAATCTAAAATAAGTGACACATACGTAGTAAAAGTACCAAATGGTCTTTAAAATAAATCATACCTTTTGATCTTGTCTTTGTTCTTTTTTATTTCGGAAATGGTTGATGTTCCTACCCCGTATTCATTTGCCAACACTTTTCCACTTTTACCACAGACTAGTCCTTCTATTATATCGGATTTTTGTTTTATTGACAACGTAGTATGTTTTTTTATGGCATTTTAATATGTGTATGTATCAAAATGTTTATATACTAATATAGCACATAAAATAACACGTATGTAGGTACATACTATGTAACAACGTACAGCTAAGCAATTATTAATCCTCAGACGCGATACATAGCAGTCAAAACGAAAACACACACTGCTTATGCGAAGTTGCGAACCCCCAGATATCAGATCCTGCCGAATTTAAGAAATTAGGGGAATCCCTCATGGTCGATGACAGGGGAATCCCTCACGATCGATGACGGAGACGTTTAAAAACGCAGATCTGGATTACCAAGTTCTATCAAATCCGGATTATAAAGTACACAATGTAGTGGAAATGCTTGGCCGGATTATTGAGGAATCCAGTATAATAATACGGTATAATGAAGGTCCAGATTATCGAAGTCGCACTGTACATCTTCTGGTGGATGTGAGGAAGCGTTATCTATTAGAAGAAGAGCTTTTTGTTGAAAACTTCTCGCTCAAAAATTTTTTTAACTGCTTAATAAAACAGTTTTTGAACAGTCCATGAAAATTGTTTGGGTCGTCCACCCTTTCTTGCTGGCTCTATACTTGATGGCAGAACTGTGCGGTACTTGAGTACAGGTACTCAGTCACTACTCTGAGTAGTTTCCGTGTACTCGGTACTCAGTCCATGAGTACATTTTTTTAAATGTATTTACTTCGACACGAAGTGTACGAAGTATTGAAATTCCCTCATATCAAAAACCACTCTGAGTCAAATATCTTTAAAATTCGTGCCAACCGACTAATGAACCCACTATATCAAATCTCCGTCTCGGCTGTGCTGATCTTTTGGTGAAGACCCCAGCCCACTAGATCCCTCCCACGTATTGGGGGGTGTCTAAACGTGCTGTGCGGGGTATGTATATTC
The DNA here is from genome assembly GCA_940337035.1 of Agriotes lineatus. Classification (NCBI taxonomy): domain Eukaryota; kingdom Metazoa; phylum Arthropoda; class Insecta; order Coleoptera; family Elateridae; genus Agriotes; species Agriotes lineatus. Next base: position 113,541 of record CALNHX010001675.1, read on the forward strand.
GTATGTGTACACGATTCCGGTCGCCAGGAACCTTCCTGAAGTCTTGGATCGTTTTCATACGATAGCTCCTCCGAAAATGAAGGCATCATCAACTTTTGAGGTATGGTCGTCAGCAAAAAAAATTTTTTTTTAGGTTTTTTTTTTTTTTTTTGATAACTGGTTCATAACATTTCGTTGTATTAGCGAAACGGAGTGATAAGTGTCGAAGTATTCTTGGAAAGCACGGAAGGGCGCTTTTCTTGGTTGGGGAGTACCGTATATTTGTACTTGCATTTGACATGTTTCATATCACAAAAATGTACTCGAATACATTGAGGTGTACTCAAGTAGGTACCTACATGTCCGTGTACTTAAATACACTTTCGAGTACTCGAATACATTTACGTGTGTTTGAATAGATATTCGTGAACTCCAATACATTTTCAGGTAGTCAAGTATATTGCACTACGCAATAACTACATTTTTATGCTGGTGAAGGTATGTGACCGACAGGTGTCAATCACCGGCTATCGCCAGTCGTCAAAAAAGGCATGCTTACCATTATCGGCCGCAATAGAAAATAAATGGTTATTTTTATTTGCTATTCTGGTAAATACACCACATGGATATGCCCTCACAGATGACAATTTAAAAAAACTTATCATTTTGAAAGCCAATAAAATATAGTCCAGTCATTAGGTAATTTTTAGAAACAGTAAATCCCGGAGTTCCAATTTTTGGATGTGTTTTAAATTTAAAACTCAGTAATCTAATGAAAATTCCAAATTGTTCGGTTTGTGGGGCGTAGAAAAAATAGTATGTATATTACGAGCTAAAAGTGGTCTTGCACTTTCAGCTCTTAACATACAATATACTACATCGTTCTTATCAACGACATCATTTCGAACTACTTTTGTTTGAAACATTTTTTTCTAAGCCAAACAGCTTCTGAATTAGAGCAGCGCAAGGCGATTGTTTTTGTTTAAACAGATTTTTCGATGAGTATTGATTGAAAATTATTTTTTATTATGACGAATTATTTTTCAGTAATTGCCACACAATCACAAGATTTGGGGGCTCAGGTTGTCGTGTCGGGACCCATTTCTAACATATACGTAAGCCTGAGTGATATTCCTGTCTAGACACGACTGATTTTATTCGAATCAAGGTCGAAGCGCACGAAGGCCAGATGTTCAGTAATAGCAGGGAGGTTTATAAGAATTCGGCGTTCGAAATGGGGTCCGACATGACTACCTGTACCCCCACATTTTGTGATGAGTGTAGAAACGATTGAAAAACAATAATTAGTCATAATGAAAACATAATTTTCAATTAATAAGTTTGCGCTGCTCTAGCTCGGAATAAATTTGACCTACAGAAAAATCTTTCAAATAAAAGTAGTTGTAAATGACGTTCTTGATAAGAACGTGTTACCGTCAATTTTCGCTTTACTGTATTTTACGACATATTTTCAAATTGCGTCCGGGCATCGCGCACCGCTGATACGCCGTCGATGCATCGGTTTTGTGTCCCCACTAGGGATGGTAAAACCTGTTCCGCTAAAGGATCAAGTGCACCTGATCCAACTCCGACTCCGAACTAGGTGCAAGAAACTAGGTTCAGTTCCGCTTGTGGTCACCGGGATATAGCAGGTCTCGCCAGACGCTGGAGCGGTCGGAGTCGGATCTCTGATGGGCCTGCAGTCGCATGTTATGACTCATATGTTAATGTAGGGAGGAGCGACTAAATAGAGGACTATGTTTTAGTCCCGTCGGAGACTCGAACACTGTTTTCGTCGGAGACTGGAACACTGTTTTGTCTCACTCTAACACGTTATGCCACAATTATTTCGCGCGCTGTCCCACTCATTGTGTTTGAAGTTTCAAAGCATTTAACTTGGAAATTTGCCCACAACGTTTTTTGTACAAAAGTATAAATTTAGGTTATTTGCAGATTTAAGATTTGTGTGTACTTAGCACAAAAATGCTTGTGTAATGTAGAAAAATGTGTGTATGACCGTAAAAAACCCTTCAGCAGCAACAGCTAACTTCACGTAAGACTAAAACCTAGTCCTCTGTTTAGCCGCGTTATAATGTAGGGGACGTGATTTTGATTTGAATCCGACGGCTCCGGTCGGAAGTTTTTGCTGGGTCGTCTATTTCAATTGTAAAATATTTCTTTGATTGCATTAGCAGGGCATCAATAAACTATTACAATTAAATATGTTTATTACAATTTAAAATTATGAAATGTTTTCCGTTTTTTCTATTTATACCTTACAGTAGCCTACATGGTCTATGATTTTGGCACAACACACGAGGCATGGCCATTACGATCCCGCAATTCCGAATCCGAATCTGAAATTCCTTGCGTAGATTATGCAGTTCCTAGTCAGTTACGAACGATTGCGAAGCGCAAACCGCGTCGATCCATTTCCATTCCGATTTCAAATTCGACGTCTTTGCAGTCCGAGAAAGAGGAGCGATCCGATCCGCTTCGTAGGAGCAAGAGTCCGGCATTCCGTTCCACAGTTCCGCCGCTCCGCGCTCCTCAGCGCTGGGGCGGTTTGGTTTAGGTGCAAAACGGTTCGATTCCTTGAAGGAACGACGGATCACTCCTAGGTGCGAGAGTCCGGCATTCCGTTTACAGGTCCGCCGCTCCGCGCGCTGGCGCGGTTCGGCTTAGTTGCACAGAGGTTTGATTCATTGAAGGAACGCCGGATCAGGCGACCTACTCTTTAAGGAACGCCGAACCAGGTGCACCTACTCCGGCAAACGAACTAGGTTCAAAAGAGTAGGTCCGGGAATTGACAACCATCCCTAGTCCCCACCTTGTTGAGCGCTTGCGATGCGGAAAATTGGCATCTTGTTCCGGCGTTTTATCGAAGAAGGTCGCCTGGAAATTTTGGCGCTTTTCGAAACCGCGATTTTGGCGCTTTTCGAAACCGCGATTTTGGCAAAGAAGGTGTCCTATTGATGTCTAGGCACTTCTTACCCTTTGCTATAGGGAATTTGTGCGTGTTTCGATATTTCTCTTGGGTGAATTTAGTACGACATCTGGGGAATTTAGTGTGAGTATGACCGTCTTCAACCCCTTTTCGATTACCCGCTAACAGTTATTTCAATAATTTAGTCCCCACCACGCGATTGGCCCCAAATAAAATGCGAATACCCCGGCTTGCTTGCATAATGCGTATCCAACGAACCTGCTGATAGCGCTTATCTCGTGGCCTGCCTACTACCGACTCCTTGGTTCAGCTATCAAATTTACGGAAATCCATCCCTGTGGAACTTCAATGTCAGGACGCCCTCAAAACCAGCTGAAGGTAACAATTGCTCGATTTATTATCTGTGCTTCCAATGCTACTAGAAAGTGAACCATGTTGCATGTGAGTGTGTGCGTTCAATAGATAAAGAACTGCCGTCGGTAATATACGTCGAAATTGGGACTAGCGCGATATTTATTAATGTTTTGGGCACTGATTTCGCAGCAATACGCGTCATTTGGGAAATTCATGTACGAACTTTAGGCGTCGCACTATGGTCTGAATGGATACTTTTTTCGCCAAAAGTATTTTACTTCAGAAAAAAATATAAAAACTTTTTATTATTACTTAACGTTCATAAAATAATTGGAAAAATAAAAAATAAAGAATTTTACTTGAAAATATGATATGAAAATTAGTTTTAACTTCTATCTACAGCAAAAGATAGTACATACGCAAAAATACAAATGTTTAACTTTAAACGTTTATTTGAAAGGCTAAGTTACTACAAAATTAAACATTACAATGGAAAAAAAACCTACAACACAAATTCTGAATTCAATTCAATATTTTCTAGTTCGTGTATATTCAAAATGTCCTCCAGATCTTCAAAATTTAGGTTTGGTTGATCTTTAATTATAGATATGGTATCTTGAGATGAAATTTGGAAATCATATGGCTGTAGTAGACCTATAACATCACTTGGTAATACTTTTAATTTAAGATTTTTTTTTCTAGAGCTTATACTGGAACTTGAAATTAAAGGATCAGAGGTATCAATAGCTCTACAAAATATATCTTGTAAATTGTTTACTCTGCTGTTTTTCCGTGCATGATGCAAACGATCTTGTTTATAGAGCTTATTTCTTGACTCTGCTGCATCTTCACCATAATAACCCACGGGTAATAAACAATTTTCCAGAATTTGTTTACCATGAACAAGTACCTTGTGGATGGAAGCAGGCATGGGGAACCAAGGATATAAATGAAGAAAAAGTTTTCCAGTTTCGAAACAATACATCTCAAATTTTTCAAGATGAAGAGGAAGCTGACAAGATAGGCAAATTAGGATGGTTTGGAATTTCTTTATTAAATCCAGTGAGACATCAGAGATTTCGGAAAACAGTTTTGGGTTTTCGAACGCCCTTCTGGCGGTATTTCCGTCGTTGCTGGATCCATAGTTAGGTTTAGGTTTGTCAACGTGCAAACTAAGCTTTTCCCAAAATCTTGTTTGAATGATCTTTTTTCTTTCAGCAACTGCAAACTTTTTCTCTTCTCCTCTAATTTGCCACACTTTGACCTCCAATCTGTACGAGATATGAAGCACACATTCCAAAAAGCGAATCCAGCAGTGCAACGGACTTATTCCATATTGCAGTGAACCTGACTTGGCCGTAAAAACGTCGGATTTAAAATCGGTGACTTTTAGAAAAATTGATGGTGTTGCACCACATATGGGACAGGCTTGAGATGACTTGGTTTTAGTGAGAGTGCTTAAAGTTTTGCCATCGATTAATGTTAGGGACAATGCACATGTAATCTCCAATCTGCAATTCTTAATTTTAAAGTTCAAAGGCTTTAGATTTTCAATCTGTTTGTCTAAGTTTTCCTTTTCTTTTAAAACATGACTTTTAGTTTCCTTTATATATTGTATTTTGAGCGGTCTACAGAAACGAGTAGATTGCGGAGTAGGATTATTCCAAATGACATAATCTTCTGAATTTACTAAACGAAGGGGTATAACAGTTGTGGCAAAGATGCTGGAATCGTCATATAATGGGTCACTAAATCTTTGTTTATATACAGACTGCCCCGAACTCCCGTCAAATCCATAACTTAACATCATGGTGGCTTTCATATTTAAGCAATTGCAGGACTCAAATAAGTTGACAAGGACATCTTGTTGTAGTAACACAATTCTTGAAATTGTGTGATGAAGCAAATTACTTAGTGGAACTACCGCTGTGGTTTCATTAAATTCAATTCCGAATGGTCGACATTGTTTTTTTGCTTCTAAAATTTTTTCGTAACTGGGATAAATGTCGCAATTCTTGACATTAGCTCCAATTCTTATATTCATATATTGGCTTTTAGTAAAGTTATTGTCGAGTAAAAATGCTAACGCCTCAACTGGAGTATAGGGTACTGGATCTTTGGGTTTTTGAGGAGAAAGAAACCGTCTTATTTTTGCTGGTCTGGTAGGGCTCTCGGTAGTTTTTTTCAGCACCACAGAAAGATCTCTTTGGCCACTATGTTGAGCTGCCACTGCAGCAGCTTTCACAATTAAATTTGGATTATGTTGATGTTTTTTCGAAAGTTCAAACGCATCTCTTTGCTGTGATCTCAAAGATTTATTTTCAAATAATAGTCGTGGACGACCCCTAGGGGTTTCAGCTATGTTTTTGTTAGGGGCATTTTCCATACTTGTATTTGGTATTTTAAAAAATGAAAAGTTTGAGAGCCAATCTTTATGTTTAATTAAAAAATCTTTTTTAATTCTGTTTGTTTTTTTCCATCTTGTGGATATATTTGACGACAAAATATTTGACTGCTTTTTTATAATTTCATTAATCTCTTCTGTAACGCATACATTTTTTATATTTTGCAACACAAATTTGGTAACAGCAGAAGTTTTTAACTTGGGACAAGTTTCTGTAAGCCAGACATTAAAAAGTTCGTTATTTGGGAATCGGTATCCATCTAAAAAAAACATAAAATCTACTAAACCTGCAATTTCCTGCAAAAATATTTATCTATACATTAAACTAGATACAACAGGGATAATAATAATATAAACATTATTGCTACACTTTGTTATAGTTTTTTTGTAGCTCAAATAAATGTTCGTAACTTAAAAAAATTAATAACTTTGAGCAGTATTTCCTATTTAAATTTGAATAAAAATTAAATAAGGTTTCGTTTTGTTAAAAAATGGTTATCTTACCTTCGGGTGGATTATTCATAATAAATAATGATATTCACTTTATTCTTCTACGTAAAGAAACACGCGTCTGAGCACAGCGAAATTATTTTTAATTTGTCAAGCAAATGAACGCTATAAGCTTAAGAGACAAGTATGGACTTGAAAATTTCAAAGCCTACTTCATTCTAGTTAAAAAAAAATTATGTTTATAGTAGATGATTAAGTTAGTGGTTTATATGTTTTATTAAAATATTTTCTCTTAACATTGATAATTGTGACTTTTGGTACAAATTTTAAATATTCAGACCATAGTGCGTCGTCCGGGAAGGACGCATTATTCAATTTTTTCACTTTTAATATGTTAAATACGAGGCGTCACCTCATTGTAAGTTGTTCGCCTTTAGTCACGTTATGCGAGTTTAATTGTTCTTTTAGGATTCTATAGAAATTTCTGGGGGCGATCTTCCGATTGCAATTCACAAACTTAAATTGATCTCACTCCTTGAGATCTTCCAGGAATTTTCCAACTTTCGTGATTTATTGTTTGTAACTTGGCCAGTCTGTTCTGTGAACAAGAATCCTTGGGCTATTTATATGCATTTACGTCGGCCCTTTTTTTTATATATGTATATTATGTGTGTGCCCGGCCTTACGAGTAAATAAAACGCATTTATCTCCCCTCTGCACTTCAATGTTTGACTTCAGGTTTGTACCGAATTTTTAAGTTTTACAATGTTCCAAGTTAGCTGGAGCGGAATCTATCAATCGTTAAATTAGGGGGTTTGGAACCTTCTGTTACCCCTTAAATTGTGGCGCCGCACCTTCATCTTAAGAACCCACGGCCGTCTTCGGCTATGAGCTGACCGGGGACCCCTAATTAGCGATTGGTAGTGACTCATCTGAGGATTGGCTGAGTGAGGCAATTGGTGCTTTGAGTATTGCATTGAGCTATTAGAGCTCAGTATTTAACGTAAGTAATATTCCACCCCCTTTACTTCCCGGGTAACAAATGATAATAGATATTTTGGTCGTAGGACTAACACCAATGTAGAAATTCCCAAAAAAGCGATTTTGACCGCCATTTTTCCATTCTTCAGTACTCGATTACATTTTATGTAAAGTATTTGTACTTGGTACCCGAGTACTTTTTGTGTGTATTCAGAACAGCTCTGCTTGATGAGAAGATCGACGTTTTTAAAACATATGGGGTGGAGGGATTTGCCAAGAACAAGTAGTGGTAGCTTGTAGGTGCCTGCCGCATTTGAACAAGGCATGAATGTGATTCTACCCTTGGAAATTTTTCTGCCGGGAGCTGACTTTTTCTTTTCATGAATTCAAGTTGTAGTTGGTAAAGTTTTCCAAAAATGCAGCACTTTTGTCAGCGTTAAACACCTGGCTTTCTGATGAATTAATTTTGTTAACCAACTGTAGGAACTTCTCCTGGAATGGTGCCACCACACATGTATCACTAGACACTTTCTCTCCCATCATTTTGCTTCATTTTAACTAAATCTGCACATGTACGTAGTTTCACTAGCGTCAACAAACTGAGAACGGGGTCACGAAGAAAGCGTAAACACGTAGAAAATTGGGGGATTCCCTGAAGTTTATTGACAGTTGAGGCACGTAATTTACACGATTTTAAATGTGTCCGGATTATAGAGATAAATTACACAAAACTGTCCAAATTGTAGTAAAGTCTGAATTACTGAAGTATCTTGAATTAATGCATGACCGAATTAGCAAAGCTGTACTGTACTTGGATCGGTTAATTCTGGCGAAACATGTTCATCCCAAAAATGTATTAACTTGGGGAGCATTTTGTTCTGCCAAAAGATTTGATTTTTTTCGGTTATTATAAACTCAATGTCAATATCTGTATGCAATACTAAATAACAATAGTCAGCATTGCATATATTTAGGTGACCTTGTAGTTGATGATAGTAATGTTGGTTTTTTTATATAAAGTTTCTGACAAAATACAGACATAAATAATCCACATTTTTCAGCTGTCATTTTGAATGTTGGCTTATAAAATATTGAATGTGAACTATTCTGTTGCCATTTAACGTAGGCGTGGGTTTGTGGATTTCTCGCTTTCAACACAAAGCTGGTAGCTTTTCTTCCGGCAAACTGTAAAATACAAATTATTTGAGTACTGCATTCAGCAACTTTCAAGTCTAAAACAGGCATGTCAAACTGAGGGTCCTTTTAGGACCATATGGGTACATTTGTGTTGTCATGAGGGCCGCACACGACAACTAATTTAATAAAAATTATTGCAGAATTACTACTTACTACTATAGTGTCCTTTGTGCGGGCCGCGGGTATGCTTGCAAAGGGTCGCATGCGGCCTGCGGTCCACATGTTTGACATGCGTGGAGTGAATGACCTAAAAACAAAGTATAAAGCTAAAAATTGGTATATATATACTTCATGACCTACTGAATGAGAATTTGTGGGGATGTAGCACTTGCAGCCGCCATCTTGGAAATAATTATAGTGTGTTTCACTTCTCACCTTTACACTCCTGTATTTTATTTATTTATTTTTTTATCGATTTCAAATTTTGGTCAGTTATACTACCCTTGAAAGGTAGTATAGTTTTAGAATCATTTTACTGAAAACCACTAGTCTACTGCAATCAATTATAAATGCGAAATATTGCAGAATCACAGTAGGCTTAGTTTTATCGAGAAAAGTTATTTAGAATAGTTGCTGAGAATCACAAATACAGTCACAACCGGTTGATTAGTGTTCAAAATTATGTACAAAATAGTTAAAAACATCTTAACGCTTTTAATAATATTGAAAAGTAACAGGAATTACATTAAATCTCAAAGAAAGTCAATTACAATGGGTAAGACTTGAACCTATGCTCCCATGAGCAATCCGATTGGTAGACAGACACTTTATCCGCTCGCTCAGCTAAAAAACGTTGCCACTTGTACTTGCTTACTGTTACATTATAAAGTACGCAGTGAGTACAGGACCATCGAGGACGGAATGCATTCTATTCTATTGTATTAATACATGACACATGCACCCAGGCAGGAAAAACACGCGTTTATGTATGATACCAACAGAACCATATTGAAAATGAACACACATTGGAAGGCTGCTAATTTAATTAACAACATATTAAAAATAAGCTCGGTGACTTATACAACAACAGAAAATCGCCAAGATTAAGCAAACACCTCCCACACTCTTCTCATTTCTGAAACATTAGCCTTCCATTGTCATTACTCAGCTTCTTAAGTAAATAATATAAACTTACTCCATAAAATCGTTATTCATAAGCATCACATCAATTGTTGAAAAATCTTGATGGTCCAGGTTTATTTAGTTGGTTATACTGTTCCATATCATGTATATGATCTTCATTCTCTTGCATCTCGGATAGCTCTTCATCATCATCTATCAGGGATGGTCGATTGCTCCACATTTCACCACCACATTTGTAACGTTTTATAAATACCTATTAAGGCTCTCTGTAATTGTACCTCGGGTTAGCTCAATCGGTGACAGGATTCGCTCAAACTCAAATATATACGGTCAGGAAAACACAATATATAAAATAACGGTATAATGTTGTTAAGGAGATATATAAATTCATTCATCATAAAGACCAGCATGACGAAAACAGTTTTCAATAGTCTTTGGGGGTGATTCTTTGCCAGGCTGTATTTATTATTATTAGAGCATCTAGTAATGAAACCTTAAATTCAGTTTTATTCTCAAGGCAGTAAATTAGACGTGTTATAAGTTTTCTATAATGTGATTGCAGACAGCGTATAACACTCTTATCCAGGTGTTGTAAAGTTGCAGTAGTGTTAGGAGGTAAAAAGATAAGTTTAATGGCATTTAAATTTTCAATTCGAGGATGAGCCGGACAATTATCGACCAGTAGCATAATTTTCTTATTTTTCCTTTCTAATTCATGATCCCACTCCCTCATTTGCTTTTCAAAAATTTCTGATGTTACCCACGCTTTTCTATTGGCTGTATACGTTACGGGCAAAGTGTTGCATATCTCACGACACTTGTGTAAAAGTTAAGCTTCAGCCTGCTTGGTCAGTACTTGGATGGGTAAACATCTGGAGAGTGGGTGTAGTGTTCTAGCTTTAGACAGGCTCCACTACCTCAAGTACCTCCGCCAAATTAAAAAAAAATGCACATACCCTCAGCGGATCGATGCACCCTCCACTCCGACACTGTGTAAACGGTATAAGGGGTTATAGATTATGTATGTACGTAATAATATATACTTATAGAGGGTTGTTCAATTTTGATGCTCACGATTGTGATTTTGAAAACAGTAAGAATCAAGGTCGGTTAAATTGGGGCGAAGTTGCAGATTCTAATGCTCAATAGTATTAAAAAGAGAATTTGGACCTAACTGCATTAGTTTTTGAGTTATGTCCAGAAAACGAAAATTTTGGTTTTTTGTTGTTATTCTGTTATACGTTGATTATTATACATTATTAGGACACCTTTTAAAGAAGAGTTTAAATATGATCTTATATTTTCATTTATTTTCATAACTTTTAAGAGATTGGTCCTAGCCTTCTTATTGTGAATGCACATCAATGATAGCTATGGGTCTATGGCACCACTACGAAGAGCTTCTTTCTCTTTTCACTGATATAAGGTTTGCAACACTTATTTTCATAAATAACCGACCTATGTGAGAAAAATTTCAATTGTTTTTCGATTAAACAATTACAGCCCACTATAAATAATAACATCTTGTTGACATACTTTGGTTATTTATAAAAATAAGAGTAGCAAACTTTATATCAATGAAAAGAAAAGAAAATCACAAAATTATATAAACAACGTTCTATATTTTGGGCAGTAAATGTTTGCAGTGCAAGTATTTTATTCTACATTTTTATAACATTTGAATAGAGCATCTACTCTTACCAATCAATTATACTAGTTAGATTAGTTTTATGATATTTGTAAAACTGGTTATAAATACCTGCGTAAATACCCATTTTGGGTATTTACCCAGGTAAATACACCGGGTATTTACCCATAAAAATAAATACCTGGGTATTTTACATCACTATATGCAACACAAAGAAGACAAATCTCGTACACTTATACAAAGGTTTGTATAATTGATATCGCCATAGTGCCTTAAATAACTTGTAATACCTGGAAACTCAGGAAAATTACGCATTGTTATTGGTTTCCAACCTCATGAATGGTATAGTCAAAGTTATGTTGACTATTTTTGCGGTGGTATCACGAATGTCGATTGCGCTTGGGTACGATTAGGATAAGTGCGCTTGCACGAGTCCTAATCCCAAGCACAATGGAGATGAATAGTGGTACCACCGTAAAAATAATCTACTTAACTTTGATTAAGAATGTTGACTGCGCTTGGGAGAAGGACTCGTGCTAGCGCACATGTCCTAATCGTACCTAAGCGCAATGGACATTCCTGATACCACCGCAAAAATAATCTACTTAACTTGGACTAAGAATGGCATTTGAGGACTATTTTGTTAAATAAAGTTTCAGCAAATCTAGCAACAAACTACGCAATTTCTATAGTGACAGAAAACTAAAAATTGATTTTTCCTAATAAAAACGACATTTGATTAAAATAGTGACTTGAATACCTTCTAGGAAGATATATCCGCTGATATTTGTTTGATTGGTCAAGAAATGTCAAATTCTAGATTTTGATTGGTCACTTTTTGACAGATGATAGGTGAATTGAATAGTCAGGAGTATTTTATGAGCGTAAAATTCACTCATTTGCTCCCAAGCGTGTGTCCTCGTTCAAAGAGCGTTTTGATGTAAATTCTTATTTAATTTTTGCCCTGTTGTTACTGTTAATAGTAATAAATAATTTTTAAATTTTTTAAATCTCATACAGTTTAACTGCCTTTTTATGTCATGTTGGTCATTGCCTGCTATGCGGTAACTTTGAGGTCTAACAACTGGCAAACCAAGACCTGCAAAAAAATTATTTCACAATTTTCAGCAATAATATGACGCTAGTTCAGTCTGCCTCAAGTTATTAATCACCCTGTAACAATAATACATATCAGAAAATTATAGTTACCTTTAAGACTTGAATGTAAGCTTTTGCTAATGTCACAATTTTATGTTTTCTTAAAATGTGCAGATGTGCTGCTTTAAACACACTTGAGTGATTTCCCTACATGCAGCAATTGTCAAAGTGATAGTGTGTAACATACTCATGACGGCAATATGCCAATAACAATGTTTGCTGTTCAGTTCTTAATGCCGCTATATGTATTGCTAAATTCATAATAGGTTAATGACAATGTGCTTTTGTTGTAGATGTGAAGATATCAAACTTCCTTTGGCTCATATATCATTAAAAGAAACATTCAAACAAAAGGAAATACCATTACGTAACTATGGAGAGTAATTCTTGTAGTTCTGCAGCAACTGCACCATGCGGATCTCAGAACATGGATAGCAATGAAAGTTTTGATAAGCTATCTATTAAACAAGAAGTTATCGAATTAAAGGATGAAAATTATGAAAACCAAACATTTGACAAAAGTAATGCAAATACTGTTTATAGTGGAGAGAAACCTTATAGTTGCTCTGTTTGTGAATACAGAACAGCACAAAAACATGATTTACACACACATATAAAGACTCATACAGGAGAAAAGCCATACAGATGCTCTATTTGTGAATACAGAACTATACGGAAAAGTAATTTAGTGCAACATGTGAAAACTCATACCGGGGAAAAGCCGTACAGTTGCTCTGTTTGTGAATACAGAACCGCACAGAAAAGTCATTTAGTTACACATGTGAAAACTCATACCGAAGAAAAACCGTACAGTTGCTCTGTTTGTGAATACAGAACCGCACAGAAAAATCATTTAGTTACACATGTGAAAACACATACCGGAGGAAAGCCGTACAGTTGCTCGGTTTGTGAATACAGAACAGCACATAAAAGTAGTTTAGTTACACATGTGAATAATCATGCAGGAGAAAAGCCATACAGTTGCTTTGTTTGTGAATACAAAACAGCACAGAAATGTAATTTAGTTACACATGTGAAAACTCATACCGGAGAAAAGCCGTACAGTTGCTTGGTTTGTGAATACAGAACAGCACATAAAAGTAGTTTAATTAGACATGTGAAGAATCATGCAGGAGAGAAGCCATACAGTTGCTCTGTTTGTGAATACAGAACCGCACAGAAAAGTCATTTAGTTACACATGTGAAAACTCATACCGGAGAAAAGCCGTACAGTTGCTCGGTTTGTGAATACAGAACAGCACATAAAAGTAGTTTCGTTACGCATGTGAAGAATCATGCAGGAGAAAAGCCATACAGTTGCTCTGTTTGTGGATATAGAACAGCACAGAAAGGTTATTTAGTTACACATGTCAAAACTCATACCGGGGAAAAGCCGTACAGTTGTTCATTTTGTGAATACAGAACCGCACAGAAAAATCATTTAGTTACACATGTGAAAACTCATACCGGAAAAAAGCTGTACAGTTGCTCGGTTTGTGAATTCAGAACAGCACATAAAAGTAGTTTAGTTACACATGTGAATAATCATGCAGGAGAAAAGCCATACAGTTGCTCTGTTTGTGAATACAAAACGGCACAGAAAAGTAATTTAGTTACACATGTGAAAACTCATACCGGAGAAAAGCCGTACAGTTGCTCGGTTTGTGAATACAAAACAGCACATAAAAGTAGTTTAATTAGACATGTGAAGAATCATGCAGGAGAAAAGCCATACAGTTGCTCTGTTTGTAAATACAGAACCGCACAGAAAAGTCATTTAGTTACACATGTGAAAATTCATACCGGAGAAAAGCCGTACAGTTGCTCTGTTTGTGAATACAGAACAGCACATAAAAGTAGTTTAGTTACACATGTGAAGAATCATGCAGGAGAAAAGCCATACAGTTGCTCTGTTTGTGGATACAGAACAACATTGAAAAGTCGTTTAGTTACACATGTGAAAACTCATACAGAGGAAAAGCCGTACAGTTGCTCTGTATGTGAATACAGAACAGCACAGAAAGGTTATTTAGTTACACATGTCAAAACTCATACCGGGGAAAAGCCGTATAGTTGCTCTGTTTGTGAATACAGAACAATACATAAAAGTCATTTACTTACACATTTGAAAACTCATTCAGGGGAAAAGCCGTACAGTTGCTCTGTTTGTGAATACAAAACGGCACAAAAACATGATTTACACACACATATAAAGATTCATACAGGGGAAAAGCCATACAGATGATCTATTTGTGAATACAGATGATCTATTTGTGAATACAGAACTGTACGGAAAAGTAATTTAGTGCAACATGTGAAAACTCATACCGGGGAAAAGCCGTACAGTTGCTCTGTTTGTGAATACAGAACTGCACAGAAAAGTCATTTAGTTACACATGTGAAAACTCATACCGGAGAAAAGCCGTACAGTTGCTCAGTTTGTGAATACAGAACAGCACATAAAAGTAGTTTAGTTACACATGTGAAGAATCATGCAGGAGAAAAGCCATACATTTGCTCTGTTTGTAAATACAGAACAGCACAGAAAAGTCATATAGTTATTCATGTCAAAACTCATACAGGGGAAAAGCCGTACAGTTGCTCTGTTTGTGAATACAAAACAGCACAGAAACGTAATTTAGTTAAACATGTGAAAACTCATACAGGGGAAAAGCCATACAGTCGCTCTGTAAATACAGAGAATGGAAAAAGAGTTTAGTTGCAAGTGTGAAAACTCATACAGGGGAAACGTCGTACAGTTGCTTTGTTTGTGAATACTAGACAGTAAAAAGTTGTTTAGTTATACATATGAGTGCTAAATTCCGTAGTGTTCATGCTTACGAAATAATCCTATTTGTGAATGAACAGAAAAGCATTTTACATATGTAAACTAGTAATGTTTGTAATAAAATAAACATGGTGAGTTAAGGTATATCATTTAATTTCGAAAAACTATTTATGTATTTTTAAGGTGCAGATAGACTGGCAAGTTACTGTCTACAATTATCACGCAAGTGACTTGCTTTTGTGTTTATACTATCCGTGATTAATGTCGTGCAATTTCTTGTTTTTTAAACTCGCGTAACTGTTTAGGTTTTGTGTTACCGGTTTGTACAGTCAAGTTTCATTAGGGTGTAGTTTTAAAATACAGTCGAACCTCTATTCAACGAACTTCTATTTAACAAAATTCTCTATTTAGCGAAATTTTGGTTCGAACCGTCAATGTCTGATATTATTTTTATATAAATTTCCCTCTATTTAGCGAGCACAATCTCTATTTAACGTAACAATAAGATCGCCGATTAAGCTAGCAGAAAACGAGGTAACGAAAAACAACGAAAAAAGACAAGAAGCAGGGGAAGAAGAGAAAACAGAAAAAGAAGAAAATATGGAGGAACTAAAGAAACTAATAACAGACATGAACGCCGACCTGAAAAACGAAATAAGCAAGAATAATCAGGAACTAAGGAAAAACAACGAAGAAATGGGGAAGATGAAAGAAGAACAATGAGGAAATAAGAAGACTGATGGAAGAAATGATACGAAAAGAAACAAATTGGGAGAGAGAAAGAAACCAACTTACTAAGAGAATAGAAGCGCTAGAAGAAAAAACTGAGAACCAAGAAAAAGCAAAGAAACGAAACAACATCATCATAAAAGGGTTACAACTAAGACAGAATGATATGATGAGAGGAGTAGAGATTTTCATGAGCGAAACACTTGGAATAACGCCAAAGATCACGGTAACATACAAGGTTGGTAGGGAGGAAGGAAAGTAAGCAATACTGGTAGAATTGAGTGAATGGAACCAGAAAAAGAGTGTAATGGAAAATAAAAATAAGCTGAAAGAGAAAATGATTTATATAGAGAGTGACATGACGTTAATGGAACGTAAAAGAAAAGAGAGAAAGGTCATAAAACCAAAATAGGATACCAAAAACTAGAAATCGGAGAAAAACTGTATGTGTGGGATAGCAGAAAAAAAGAGCTGCAACCAAAAAACTGAAAAAAGCACAACAAAAAGGAACAACAACGACCCAAGCAACAAAAAGGCTAACGATTAAGGAAAATAATATAAAGCAGAAGTCAAATAAACCAAAAAATACATACGCAATAGAAGAACAAAAAATGAAAAACAATTAAAATACCACCACCAGCAGAAAAGATAATACGAAGATTGAGAAACCTACAAATATATAAAAAACTATGTTGGCAGAAAGAAGAAAAATAAGGGAAAGACAATAAGAATGGGTACTTGGAATATAAGAACAATGCTGGCAGCAGGGAAAATTGAAGAAATATCAAAAGAAATGAAAAGATACAGAATAGAGATATTAGCACTACAAGAAGTAAGGTGGAAGGATCAGGGCAGAATTGACAAAAAGAACTATACATTATTATATGCAGGAGAGCACAAACAAGGAAGAAATGGAACCGCTTTCATGGTCGATCAAAAAAGAGAAGAAATTATACAGTTCCAAGCAATAGATGGAAGATTGTCATATATTACCTTAAGAAATAGACAAGCTAATATAACAATAATAAACGCTTACGCACCAACAGAAGAAACAAGATCAAGACAAAGAGGAATTTTATGAAAAACTAGAAGAGCTATGTGAAAAAATACCAAAAAACGACTTTTTATTAATAATGGGTGATTTTAACGCACAGATTGGAAAAGAGGATCAAAATAAAATCACAGCAGGCAAAGAAACAATACATGAGAAGACAAATGATAATGGAGACAGAATATGCAATTTAGCAACAATCACCAACACGTTTATTGTTAGCACTAAATTCAAACACCGAAGACAACACAAGATAACATGGATTAGGCCAGGAACAACAGATGGCAACCAGATAGACCATGTATTAATAACAAAAAAATGGGAACGCATTGTAAATGATATAAGATCATATAGAGGAGCAAATGCGGATACGGACCATCATCTGGTAATAGCGAAAATAAAATTAAAAATAATCAGGGGTAACCAGATAAAGAGAAAGAGAAGAAAATGGAACACAGAAAAATTACGAGAAGATGAAACAAAACAAGAATACATAAAACAGTTAAACAATAACTTAAAAGTAGAACCAATAATAAATATAGAGGAAGAGTGGGGAAAACTTAAAGAAAGTATAATGGAAGCAGCACAGAAAACAATCGGGCGAATACAAATGAATAAAAGAAAAGAATGGTACGATGGCGAGTGTTAAGAAAAGACTAAGAGTAAGAACCAGGCAAGAAATAAATGGTTAGCGACAAAGCAAGACGCCGATTTAGAAGAATATACAGGAAAAAAGAAGGAAGCCAACAAGTGCTGTAAAAACAAAAAGAGAGAATGGATTAATGAGATGATGAGAGAAATGGAACACAACAGCAAACATAACGGAAGGCTATTTCAGTACATTAAAACACACAACAGGAAAAATAAAACAACTACAAAAATCTATAACAGTGAATGGGAAAAATACTTTACAGGACTCTTTAGAGACAACAAACCAGAGAGAGAAAAGAATGTAAAAAGAGGAAAAAATGAAGGAAAAGAAGATGCACCGTCATATGAACAGTTTATAGAAATAGTCAAGCAGTTAAAACAAAAAAAAGTCTGCAGGCCCTGACGAAATTATTAATGAACTGGTCAACTCAGGAGGTGATACATTACTAGAAAGAATATACAGACTAATAATACATATATGGGAAGAGAAATCAATGCCAACAGAGTCGAATACTGGACTAATAATACCCATCTATAAAAAAGGAGACCAATCAAAATGCACAAACTACAGAGGTATAACGCTGTTAAACGTAATATACAAAATACTGTCACGACTCATTAGAGAAAGACTCACCAGACATACAGAAGAAAAACTGTGAATACCAACAAGGTTTCAGAAAAGGAAGGTCAACTATTGACGCGGCGATAATGTTACAAACTATAGAAGAATGTTATGAGTATAACACGGACTTGCACATATTGTTCGTAGATTTCAGAAGGGCGTTCGATAGTATAGACAGATATATGTTAACAAAAGATATGGAAAGCATGAAGGTACCAATGAAGTTAATACGTTTAGCAAACATGACCATGGAAAATGCGACAGGAAGAGTAACCACAAACGAAGAACAGTCTAAAGATATAAAAATCGAAACAGGAGTAAGGCAGGGAGATGCCCTATCGACATCATTGTTCAACATATCATTGGACGGAGCAGTGAAAGCAGTGGAAGGAGGAAGAATAATATCGCAGAACAGTACACAAGTGATAGGCTATGCAGACGATCTACCATTAATGGCAAGAGATAAAAAGAGCTTGATAAAACTATTACAAAACTTAGAAGAAGAAACAAAGAAAAGAGGGCTAGAAGGCAACGAAGAAAAGACGAAATACATGTTAGTAACCAGAAGAAATACCGAAAACATGAAAGAAATAAAGATAGGTCAGCACAAATTCGAAAAAGTTCCAAACTTCAAATACCTAGGAATAACGTTAACGAAAGAAGCATAGAAATAAAAGAGCGAATAAAAAATGGGAACAGAGCTTATTAGAGGTACAAAAAATTTCTAAGAGATAAAAACCTAAGTAGGAAAATAAAAACCAAAATCTATAAAACAGCAATAAGACCAGTTGTCACATACGGTGCGGAAACAATGTGTCTGAATTTCAAAGATGAAGAAAAACTAAGAATTTTTGAAAGAAAAATACTGAGAAGAATAATGGGGCCAATAAAAACAGAAGTTGTAGAATACCGAAAATTGATGAACTATGAAGTAAATGAAAAAATGGAAGGCGAAGACATTGTAAAACTCATTAAGGCACAAAGATTAAAATGGTACGGCCACATACGGAGGAGAGAACCGGAAAGAACCATAAAAAAAGTATGGAAGTGGAAACCGCAAACAGAAAGACCAAGAGGTAGGCCGAAGTCGAGGTGGGAAGACCAAGTCCAAGAGGATATAAGAAGTATGGGAATTAACAATTGGAGAGATATAATAACAACAAGAAGGAAATGGCAAGAAGTAACAGAAAAAGCCAAACGACACAATAACTTGTAGAGAGGGAAAAAGTAAAACAGAAAAACAGTGAAGTGATTCACCACGAAAAACGAATCTAAAGAGCTCAAATGAGAGCGGCTACCATTCTGATAGGAATGAAAAAGCCATATATATATATATATATATATATATATATATATAAATTTCCCTCTATTTAGCGAACACAATCTCTATTTAACGTAGTAAAATAAGGGTCATAAACCCTTGTCAGGTAGTTTGAATTCCAGGAAGGTTCTCTCTAATGGGGTGATTAGACGGTAATGCTGCATTCGTTCAAAGACAGTACTGTTCAGTTTAACAAATTGTTTCACAGCGTTGTTAAGCTAAGTTTGTTCCGCAAATTGAAAATGAGCAAGAGAAAGTGTTTGAGTTTGAAAGAGAAGTTGCAAGTGATTAAAGAGGTCGACAAAGGGATGAGAAAAAAAAATATCGCCGCCAAGTTTGATATTCCACCAAGCAGTTTATCAACAATTTTAAAAAATCGTGAGTCTATCCTCCGACAAAGTGACGAATTAGTGTCGGAACCTGCGAGGAAACGAGTGAAAAGTTGTCAGTATGAAGACGTAAATGAAGCTATCTTGATGTGGATACGAATGATTAGAGATAAAAACGTGCCTATATCTGGACCAATCATTCAAGAAAAAGCACTCGAGTACGCCAAATCTTTGGGACACAGCAATTTTCAAGCGAGCGCGGGATGGTTGAAAAAATTCAAAAACAGGCACGGGATACACCAAAAAGTGATTTCTGGCGAAAGTGCGGGCGTGAACGTTCAAGATTGTGACAAATGGAGAGATTTAAAGAAAATTCTAGAATGCTACAGTCCAAAAGATATTTTTAACGCAGACGAAACTGGACTGTTTTTTAAGTGCTTACCAGACAAAACTTTGACATTTAAAGGGGATAAGTGCTTCGGCGGAAAACACAGTAAAGAACGAATAACAGTTATGGTTGGAGCAAACATGACCGGAACAGAGAAGTTACCGCTTTTAGTCATCGGCAAAAGTAAGAATCCTAGATGTTTTAAAGGAGTGAAATCTCTATAGGTGGATTACAAGTTTAATAAAAAAGCATGGATAACTAGTGTGATCTTTGAAGTAACAAAATTAGACAAACGTATGACAAGAGAAAAACGAAAAATCGCACTCGTAATTGACAGTTGTCCAGCTCATCCGTGCGGAGTTTCCTCAAGACTCAAAAGCATTGAGCTTATCTTTTTCCCGCCAAACATGACGTCGCTTCTTCAGCCAATGGACCAGGGGATAATAAAAAATCTGAAGTTTTATTACCGCAGGCGCATCTTGTATAAAGTTGTTCAAGTCATCGAAGGAACCGGAACAGTTTATGTGTCTGTAAACTTTCGCGAATGTTGGTTGGCAAAAGTGTAGGATGTTAACGTGTCTGAAAACACGATAAAAAACTGTTTTGCCAAAGCGGGTTTTACGGAAAAGTCAAATGATTGGGATGCAGAGGACGATTTGCTGCTTTCTGAATTACAGAAAGAATGGCAAGGAATTTGTTGTACAATGGGAATTGAAAGCAACACGGAGCTTAACGATTATCTTGAAGTAGACATGGGAACTGTAGTGGCTGAATACCCAGATGACGGAGACATTTTGGCAGTGTAATTTCCCGAAAAAACAACAGTGAGGTTCTTGAAGAGGAAGAAAATGGTGAAAGTGAAACCGTTGTCGCGCCGTCGGACCGCGAAACTTTTGAGGCATTTGAGAACATCTGTCGTGCATTGCAAAATCGCGAAAATGTTCCGGCGAGGTTGTTCAAATCTTTAAATCAGTGCGAGGTATTTTTTGAAAACCAAGTATTGTTTAAATGCAAAGTGCAACCAAAAATTACAGACTTCTTTAAGAACTTATAAGTCCACATCTTATGTTTTTGTAAGTACATACTTATCTAATGGTTCTGTGCGGCTTTTATGTTCCTTTGTACATTATGTGTAATAGCTTATGTGTTTAATCATACATAATGTACGTTTATGTTACATATTATGCACATAGATATGTAGCTATGTATGTATTAATAATTACGTACATTAAACTTCACATAAAACTACAACTTCAATTATTTAATCATTTTTCAGGTCAATTAAACATACATGATATATGTGCATACATACTATCCGTCCCAGGATTCTTCGTCCTGACGTCACACGCGGATGTGTATGACGTAAGATTAACTACCAAGTTGGTAATTGAACAACTATAATCATGAAACTTCTGGTCAGTTGTCAAAGTCAACGGCTAAAACTGAGGTTAGGTCGTCACAAAAATATAATATAATAGTTAATGAAGTGCATTATATTTGCACGGCGAAGCAAAAACAAATAAATATAATTTAAAGTAATTTTGCTAACGTTTGGAGTTGATGTGTATAAACCTGGGCATATTTTTTAACATTGTATTGAAATGAAGCTTGGTCTTATCACTGAATTGTATTATTAACTGGAAGAGCAACTCATATGACCTGCGTGTGAAAATATACCGTGTGTCCACAGGAGGACGCACCATAGGGATAACCAAATAGAATAGAAAGATCGGCTAATGCTGTGATCGCCGGCAAGCTAAAACGTTGTTTTCTGGCTTCTGACTCGCCACTGTATGAAACAATATTGTTATAAATGGTACAAGAAAAGGGACGGTGGTCACAGCACTGGTTGATATTTATATTCTATTGACATTATCTTATCTCTATGGTGCGTACTCCTGTGGACACACGGTATGTGCATATTTGAATAAAATAATAGGGTCGACACTCGCCCACCGGGGGTGTCGTGCGTTTGCGCAGTTAAGATTGTTTATCCATCACTCAGCTGTGCGCAAAAATGACATAACCTAAATTTATTTTGAATGTTTTCGCGTTTTAAATTGGAAGGAAATTAAGTTCTTAGCCTGTACGAGGAAAGACAATTTAGTGAACGCTAGCATAATACAGGACTCCTTCAAAACGCTATGCAATTCCCTGGAGGAGCGTGAGAACTAAATAACGAAGGTCACCAGTTCCGCTGCAACTCTGATCGCTGTACAGAGGTCTTCCTTACTTGGAAAGATGTCACCGATGCTTAACCTGGAAAGCGTCAAGCACTATTCCATGTGAATCAGTGGTTAACACTGCAGGAAGCGGGATTCAAAGAAGAGGAGGGTGACGAGTAAACCGAACTTATGCGACATCGACATATATATGATATACTTAGGAACTTACTAAAGATGGGATTTGCATATACTGAACCCCGTATTTTTCGAAGAAATTGCCTTTTTGTGGAAATCGACAATCGATTTCTAGTGTTAAATATTTTCGGTAAGTTGTCTCATAATTAAAATAATAATTAGGTAATTTGTTCTGTCCATTTTAGGCTCGATGATTTTCAAATTCTGGAAGGCAGAAAAATATTGAAATCGAGTGCTGTTCCTGTTCTAAAATTAAGGCCAATTGACATTAGAAAGCAATTTAGTATGAGAACACCAGATTATCAACGAATACTCCAAATTAAGTTTTAGAAATTCAGTACAGAAGTTATTAATATTATTAAGTATTTAGACTGTTCAGTTGCATGTATGTGTTTTATATTCTGCGCATTTCCTACTTGGTATGAATGTTGCTCGACATCGAAAGGTAAAAGACGCTAAAGACAGTGAATGAATGAATGTGTTAATAGAATAAACTAGAATAATTTTATTCGAACCTCCGTAAACAAGTATGTTGAACAAATTATAAATAACTGTATTAGTGAAATGTTTTGTAATGTACTTTAATGAATTTTTATATTCGACAGATAGATGAATACTTTTGGTTCTTGGTATATTAAGGATGTTAAGAGTATGGGTTCTTTTAACTTGTGGTTGTTGAAGTATGTGTGCCCTGACTGTTATTCTTCTATTAAAGTATCAGTTCCATTTTTTGAATACGTAATTACTCACAGCTAACTGCTACCTATATAATAAAGTTAACATACCATTTGCAATTGTAATAAACTGAATAGTTCCTTCTCGCAGCCAAACCTTCACGTATGGTCGCGGAATACACCCTTCACTGCTACTCGAAAGGTAGAGTGGTTGGATACATCCTACAAACACTGGCAGTCTTGGTGCAGACAATTGTTCAAGTAGTGTTCAACTTGACGTTAGGCCTAATTTGGCACATTCAACGAGTTTTCATAAAATTGCTTGAAAGTATACGCAGTATGTCCAGAAAATCCTGAGTATACGGCGTATATGGAGTATACCCTATCCGTATGGGAACACCACTACTTATATCTATATTTGCAGATGAAATTGCAACTAACAATGAAAACCCAGAAATCACTGTTTAGATGTTTAGTTAAGATGTCAGCTAGATAATATACCATGATATCTTCTTCTTAAGGTTCCGATAGCAGTCGGATACCTAATCTAATAAATATATTTTTAAATGTTACTTGTTTCTTACTAGTTCTAGAATTAACTTATTAAATCAAATTGAAATTACCAAGAAAAGTTTTAAGTAATCCAGTTTTAAAACCACCTATATTAGAAATAAATCAACTCGATCGTAATATTGACCGATGAGCCTAAGATTCATAACAATTTTTAAACAAAATATTAATAAATGTAATACAACAACGAGCTTAAAGTAATGTAAATTAAATATATTTGCTAATTCTGGTTACTACAGTATAATAAATTTAAAGAGATATTAACGCATGGATGTATTAATAGATCCATGTATTAACGATACAAGTTTGATTGGCAAAACGAGGCGGTGAGCCAAGTTTTGCGGTCGATGCTCTTATTAAAAAAAATAAAAATAAATTACTTAATTTTAACACCAGGTCAAGCCATTTTATATTTACGTATCACTTTCACTTGATATATCGCTGTCAGTATCAGATGCAGAAACGTGAATTACTAGTGGTTTAACTGCTTCAATGGCTTCTTCGATGAGCTCCTCACGTTGGTACCACTTTGTGATGAGCATGCTCGTATGCCTTACACAGTTTTCCCAAACATCTGGACCAATGTGCTCTAAGGCTTCCTTCCACATTGCTAAAACCTGTGTATCCCCGTAACCATCTCTACCTATATGCTTATTATAATAGGTTTTTGCTTGAGCCCATACTAATTCTATAGCATTGAAGTCGCAGTGATATGGTGGCAAGCGAAGAAGTTTGTTGCCTTGTTCTCTCATGTACTCATCAATAACACACCTTTTTGGTTTTTGATTTAGCTTTGCTAACGCTAATAATTCATTTTTGTTCATATTGTTTTCAATTGACACATTATTGTTATTCAACCATTGGATAATTTCAGTTTTTCTCCATGTCGAAGTGGGTTGCTTTTCAAGCAACATGCTGTGATATGGAGCATTATCGATAATTATTAATGAAGGCCCTTCCAAATTGCAGACCAGCTGTTCTTTTACCCATTTGAAAAATAAATCAGCATTCATTTCTGTATGATAATCAGCAGAAATTGTTTTTGAAGCAAATATTAAACCTGCATTATTAACAAAGCCTCCCGTACCACCAGCATGCAGAATGATGTAACGTTTGCCATCATAGCCTTCTGGTTTACGGACACTATTAACATTACTGTCTTGCCATGATTTCATTGGGTTTCCCTTAGAGTAAATCCAGGTTTCGTCTAGAAAAATTATATCTATAATAATAATAATAATAATAATACCACATTTATTTACAGACTATAGATACATATGATACAAAAAAAAAAAATTTAGATATAAATTTGTAAATAGGACATAGTTCAGTTAGCAAGTAAAAAAGAACAAGCTAACTGGTCTACCACTATGCCCATCCAGGAAACGATGTCTATATGCACGGACAAGTGTAAAAGTGTACAAAATAAATAATTAGAAATTAAATGATTAAATATAGGTAAACAAAATATATTGCAAGGGAAAGGAGAGCACCTCATTGGCTTAGAGCGAGTTTACTTTTAAAATGACGTTTAAATTTGGCTAGTGGAGCGTCTATCAAATTATTAGGAATTATGTGATTATAGTAATAAACAATATTGTAAGAAAATGACCTCTTGAAGAAAGACGTTTTGTGGTAAGGAATAGTCAAATCATGCTTCGATCGAATATTAATATGATGTTGTTCGTTTCTATAGGATAGTTTATCAAATAGGTAAGGAGGTACTTTGTTGTTAATAATTTTGAAATAAAAGATCGCCGTATGGAATATGCGCCTATTGGACATGTTAAGCCATTTTGCTTCATTTATTTTTTGCGAAACGTGATGCTGCTTACGCAAACCAAAGATGAATCGCAGACAAGAATTTTGTGTTCGTTGGATACGCAAACGTGTAAGAGCTGTGATACATGAGTCATACAGGGAATCGCAGAAATTAAAATGAGATAAGACTAATGTATCACACAATAAAATTTTCATGTCCCTTGTTAGGCAGTACCTATTTGCGTATAGCAGTTTTAGATTATAATACGCTTTTTGAATGCAACGAGATACATGGTAATCAAAGCGGAGATCATTATCAACATAGACTCCTAGATTTTTGCAAACAACTTTATATGGTAAAATATCATCGCCCACCTTTATTTGGAACAGAGATGCATTCATATCTCTATCCTTCTTCTTACCAAATAGCATGACAGAAGATTTGGAAGAATTTATTAGCAACGAGTGTTTCTTGCTGAATTCGACAAGGTTTAACAAATCCTCATTCACTAACGACACCGCCTCCTCTAATAAATGCGGAAAAAAAGAGTAATATAGTTGTGTATCGTCCGCATACATGTGAAATTTACAGTGCTTTAAGCAAGAGCCTATGTTGTTAGTGTATAGAGAAAACAAAAGAGGTCCCAATATCGAACCTTGTGGAACCCCCGATAAAACCACTCTGGGGTCAGATATTTTCGACTGATATTTTACCCTTTGAACTCGATTGGCTAGATAATTATTTATTAAATTAATTGCTGTGTTACTAAAACCGATGAAATTTAAAATAGACAAAAGAATTTTATGATTAATGGTGTCAAAAGCTTTTGAGAAATCTAAAAGTACAAGTACCGTGAGTTTATTGTTATCAGCCGCTCTAATACAGTCATCTGTTACGTCCATTAATGTTGTGTTACAACTATATCCAGCCCGAAAGCCAGATTGAGTTTTAGGAAGAATATCATTGATATTAAGGTGGTCGCGAATTTGCTTTTCTATAATTTTCTCAAAAACCTTGGATAATGTACACAAGATACTTATAGGTCGAAGGTGTTTCAGCTCAGTAGGAGGATTAATTTTGGGTAAAGGAGTAACAAGAGCAGTTTTCCATACGTCTGGATAGACGCTCTCAGTTATGCAAAAATTTAATATATGAGTAAAATAAGGTAATAGATACGGACAGCACAAACGTAAGAGCTGAATGTTAATATTGTCCCATCCAGAACATCGTGTCTTAATAGAGAAAATAAGATTTTGAACTTCCAACTCAGTTGTCTTATGAAATTGTAGGAGATTACGAAATTCATTTTTTTTTATGGGTAGCGTAGTAATTAATTAATTCACTGTTTGTAAAATGGGTAGCATTAGAAGAATTTTGAAAAAAGTCATTAATTAAATTTAAGTTTTGCATATTTAAGGGCAATTCTTGAGTATTGTGTTTATTAGTAATATTTAACTTACGAAATTCATTCCAAATAGACTTAGGACTATTATTGTTAGTAAATTTTGATTGCAAATACGCTTTCTTTTCTCTAGAAACTGTGGCGGTAACAAGATTTCTTAGAGATTTATAATAATCCCAATGTATGGGATTTCTTGTTTTTTAAAATTTAGATAGAGCTCGATCTCTTAAACGCATCATAAATTTTAAATTGTCGGTTAGCCAGGGCTTGCTGACCTTAAAAGATCTAGATTCTTTGATGGGAGCATGCAGGTCAATAACATTGCATATGTTATCATTTAGAAAATTGATTTTGTCGTTAACATTCTGCATATCAAACATCATGAACCATGGGACAGCGTATAAATCCCGAATAAAAAGATCATGATCAAACATTGAGAAATCTCTAAAACTACGAGTAGTAGGTGGAACTGCTTTTACCGAAAGAGATAAAGTGCAGGTTACTTTACAATGATCTGCGATATTACACTCCGAGACATTTTTTTCTAATATTTGTAGATTGTTACTAGAAACGACTATCAAGTCAAGTAAAGTTATTGAACTTTTTGTAATTCTTGTAGGCTCGTCGATTATTTGCACTAGGCCCAACGTGTCCAAGAGAGCATTAAATTTTGTTACAGAGTCATTAATTTTTAATAAATCGAAGTTTAGATCACCCAAACATACGATAGAATCGCAAGTGGGTATTAAGTTAGATATTGTATCTTCAAAGATATTTAAAAAATCAGACGAAGGAAAATTAGGAGGTCGATAAACAGTACCTACCGCAATCTTCTTTTTGTTGACGTTAATGTATACCCAAATTTGTTCAAGATTAGAATTAAAAGTAATAACAGAATAGTTGATATTATTGTTGATATACATACCAACTCCACCACCTCTAGTTTGCCTGTCTTTCCTGATAAAGTTGTAGCCTTCAATTTTTATAGAGCTGGACGGTGTGTTGGCAGATAACCACGTTTCGCTTAAACCAAACAAGGTGCACCCGCTCTCAATCACAACATTCCTGCGATCATTAAATTTAGAAATTAACGACCTAACATTTAGATGACATAACTTTATTTTCCCCATTGTAGCAAAAAAGAAACAGTTGTAAAATTGTTAACAAATTCTAAAAGCTAGATTTAAATTACCTTGGAATAAAATAAAAATCAAATGCAAAAATTTAATTCTGCACAGGCATTGTTGCTCTCGGCAGCAATTACCTAAGAAATTAAAAATAACATCATATACACCCGAAAACAAACAAATATGATAGAACACGAATAAAAAAAGCTAAATTAAGAAAGTTTATTGCAAACGGTCCAAATGAGAAATGTTCATTGCAGATACAATTCTGTTGTCTTTTTTAATCTTTACAACACCATCTGCTGACCACACATTTGTAGCACCATATTTTTTAGCTGCAGCTTTAAGAACTAGCAAGCGTTGCTTTGAAAGGTCTTCTCTGATAACCACCTTAGTATTTTTGAAATGCTTCTTATTTCTAAAAATAAGGTTTTGGTATCTGTAGCTAGTGAACTTGAGTATTATGGCACGCGGTTTATCACCCACACGCTGGCCAACCCTGTGACAACGGTCAATCCAATCGATGCTGATAGGGATATCAGTTTTTTCCTTCACTAAATTGATGACCTTTTCCTCCACATTCTCACCTGCAGATTCACTAACGCCAAATATGCGCACATTATTTCGTCGATAGTACTGCTGTAGATGGTCCACTTCTCTAATCAATGACTCATTTTCCTGTCACAGAGTGCTGATACTGGAATCAAAGTTTTTGTTGATGTCAATGATTTTGGATGCCATTTTCTTCCACACTGCATCACAAATTTTGCTTAGGAAGTTTTCATCAGCAAGAACCACTGTAATAGTTTCTTTGATAATGCTGTGAATTTCCGCTTTTTGCTCGCGAGTGAAGGGCATCTTGAATACAATGTTGTAAACCACGGACACAATTTTTAAATACGAATTTATTTGCTTGTACGGGAATACTGCCAGAGCAACAACAAGT
The DNA here is from genome assembly GCA_940337035.1 of Agriotes lineatus. Classification (NCBI taxonomy): domain Eukaryota; kingdom Metazoa; phylum Arthropoda; class Insecta; order Coleoptera; family Elateridae; genus Agriotes; species Agriotes lineatus. The sequence continues at coordinate 142,462 of CALNHX010001675.1, forward strand.
ACGTCTACACTGTCGGAGCGACGAACATCGAACATCCTATCTCTAATAGGAGACTGTAAATTTTTCACGTATTCTCTCATAAAGTAGCCTCGCATGGCAGCAATATTAGTTCTTTCCACTAAAAATCTTCTATTACTTTCGTTTGCAAATCTAAAGCCGATGGAAGGAAGAACTCTGTGTAAACTGGTTCTGCTAATATGTGTTATTTGTTTAGTCCTTAACTCGGTATTCAACGTGGCCAACGTAACATGTTTTTCTAAAAATTTACAATTAGTATAAATATCTTAAGGTAACATCAAATTTAAGTACTTTGTTGATACATGTCGTATATTGTATCTCGAATTGCCATCTTCACACCATCGTGTAAATCAGTAGACTTTGATTTACGTCTCGGCCTTGATTTTCCTGGACTAGATAAAATCGGATTGCTTTTAATTCGCTGCTTAATCGTTGTAACACTTGACTCACTGATTTTTAATGCATCTCTAAAATTTAGATTTATTTAATATAGCGTACTATGAATAGTTTTACGTACCTACTTCACGAACTGCAGTTAGTGGCAAGAGGTCCACCATTAATTTTATCTGCTTCAAAAGTACTCTAAAAGCGAAAGAATCATTGCTTGGGCCTGCGAATTTAAACGTTTTCCAGGCATTGCTTTCCAAAAGTTCAAAACAAATAGGCTGGAAAGGAAACGCAAACGTACATAACCTAACCATGAAATTTACGAAACCGATTGCATACCTGATAAGAAAAACGCTAGCAGTAGTAGTTCTGTTTATAATGCTAATGAAGGCCAGGAAAACTGCGAAAATGCACTTGAAACCAGAAAATGAACAATCAGAATAATTTGACAGAAGCACGAAGTCAAATTAGAAACCAAATTCATAAGGCGTTGCCCGGCCGATCAAAGTTTGACAGTGCTGTACAATTTCTGTTTCACTCGTATTTACTGCCAGCCCTATGGACACACGTCGTAACTTAATGGGCGCGATAGCAGAAATCAATTACTGTTGTTTTCTTTGTCTATCAAACGGCAACCAATGTAAATGTGCTGGACAACTATGTCTTTGATTACTTCATATACAAATGACGTCAGGAGGAAGAATCCCGGGACGGATAGTATATACCGAATTGTTCTAAATAACGAATTTTCTATATTACGAATTTTTTTCGCCGAAAATACGACTTCGTTAAATAGAGGTTCGACTGTAATGGCTTCAACATCAACGCAAGTTTACAAAGCTGCCTTGTTATTTATTATTTATGCAAAATATCGAGAAAAAGAAGAGACACAGAAAGGAACATCTCATTTGTCCCAGGCCTCATTGTTTACATTTTATTTTCTTTAATTCTTACATAAATTGGCTCCTCAAATTATGTTGTTTTCTTGTAAATTCATTCGTATTAGTTTGTAATTTCGAAAGGATAAGTTGTAGAGTCTAATTTTTTTTAGCTATGTTTACTGAAATTATATTAATGCCGAATTGATTGCTAAATATAATTTTAGACATTTCTCCTTCTCAAAAAGAAACACAAACATCAAATGACTGCTATCACTCGTAATTGTGCTCACACAAATATCGAAGCCCATTGCATGTTATGTAAGAAACTGGGCGAGCGGTTTTGGAGCCGTCTAGAAAAGCAAGTTGTCTGTCGCAAGAACTCCATTAACCTGAAAAGTTGACTCGTAGTGGTATTTAGACTGCAGCCAGTGTTGTCAGATAACTCATGTGAGTTTTCTCACCAGTCTAAACGCCCCTTAAGCTTAGTAACAATATGTGATATTAAATATGTGTTGGGTGTAAATCTTCCTTCTAATTAGGCGTTGCTAATAATTGAAAATATTGTAGTTAATCTAAGTAGCTAATAGTCACAAGGTAGAATTGTACATTTGTTTTCATAGTTTGCTTACAAAATTGTATTAAATATTTAAGACATTGTATCTGTATTCTACTGATATTTACAACAGCTATTGGCTTCTATGGTGTGTGTGAATATCCTGTGATGACCAGTAATGCTATGAAATGCAAGCTCCGAAATGGTTAGTCTGTTTCTTAATTATTTATTATTCAAAAGTATCCAGTTAAGGTATTAACCTAAAGATGTTTGTTAATGGTGCAAACAGATTTACTCCTAGGGAATTTCGTGGACATCTACATGTTTTTGTATTTATTTTGTTCTGTATGATTAAAAGCAATAAATTAATGCTTTTATTTGAAAACTTGCTGTAGGTAGTGTCTGATTAGTGGCACCGTTCGTTTGTAGACGACAAATTTATCGAGTACCTAAAAATTTAAAATATTTTGAATATCTGTTACCTACAGGGTGTTTTTAATTAGTGTTTGTAAAAGGGGAGTGATTCTTCAATTTGCTTTCTAATGATCAATTCAAATGAACGTAACGATTCGGCAGCCATGCAGGGACTGAAGATACTTCTAACAGTATGGAAGTTACATAAAATGTGTCTGTGTAGAAATTGTAGGCAGGCACGAGGGTGGTGTACATTACTAAAATATTTTTGATTATAAAGGGTGACTCAAAAAAGTTAGCAAACCAAACATACTTTTTTTGCCTTATGTTTGGGTAGTTTCAAAGTTTTGCCTAAAAATGATAATCATTTTAATATCAAGTTGTATGAATCTAAAGTTAAGTGTTTTGGAAATGTTAACGATTTTATGCAAAGTAATTCTGAATTTCAAGAAGCTGCTGTAAAGAACGGAGAACAATTGAATGTTATCAGAAAATTGTTTTTTGTGAATTATTTTTTGAACGTAAAATAGCGGCTCTGGGTATGACTGCTATAGACGGTGCTCAACATTTCCAAATTTATTAATTTCTATTTTTTTAGTGCAAAAAAAATTCTTGAAGGTATCCCCAGAGAAAATTATATACGACTGCCCAGTTTGGACTGCACGCTGCTCAGGGAATATCGCCAAATGCGAAATAAAACGTCCAAGGAACATGTTACGTACAGTTTTTAACGATCGGCTAGCTTTATGAGCAGTGGCTCCGTCTTGCTGGATGTAAACATTTTCCATTCCTCACTGATGTAACTCTGGTGGCAGAAAATCTATCAATATCTCTACATAACGCTCTGAATTTATCGTTACTGATCGACCATTAACATCTTCAATGTATTCGGTTTTGTTCAAAAGATATTTAGTGTTAAAAATGGTAACATTGCTATGCCAAACCCTGTAGATAATTGTAAAATATATAATTTTGTTCTGTTAAATTTAATTTTTCTGAAAAAATTATTACATTTAAAAAACCTAAGAGTCAAGTACCACATGGTTGCCCGATTTTAACCAAAAATCACTGGCGTTTTTGAGTTTATATTATAAACAAAGGCTGATTGATTAAACCTTCTGGGCTGTAAAGAGAACACAAACTGACAGACATCACTTCGAAATAGTATATTGTACAACCAGTTAAAAAAAGTGTAGTTTTCCATGCAAGGCACAAGGTTTTTAATGCAGGCGAAGCCAAGATTTAAAACGATCCGAGCACAGAAAAGCACGTTTCTCACGTGTTCCACATGCTATTTTTCACATACTGCAGTGGAATGCCTAAAAATGTTGATATAAAAATATCAAAAATTATGTGAAATATTATGAGGATGTTAACACAATGGGCCTGTAAGGACAATTTTCGCATCTAGCACCTTCCGCAATTTTTCCGCATTCTTAGCTTACATTTTTGGTGCTTTTCTCCGTTCAGTTACGCGCAAATTACAAGTTCAGTTACCTGTCACAACCTAATTTGTTTATTGCATACAGTAGCGTTTTTCGACTTATTTTAGGATCATCGATTCAAGTTCACTTATGCTTGTTTTAAATTTAGATATGTTTATTTGACGCCTGCATGACGTTTTAATTATAATTGCCGGTTTAGGCGACTTTCACGTTCCGGTTAAGTCCCTGCGTACCTAATGAGTTGCACCACATGACGTAATCAGTACGTTTCCTGCATAAGTTAGAACGAAAAAACGATCAGCTCCTTCCGTTCCGCAACTGCGCTTTTTTTGGCATGGCGTCGCCACTTCCATTCTCAACCGGACGTTGTTAACACATCGAAGTAGATAGTTGGTGTTTGTAAAGAAACCCCTGTTCGGGGGGGGGGGGGGGTGGACCGTCGTTTTCCGGGGGCTGCGTTGTTAAGTGCTCATCACTCTCCTTGAAATAGTGCATTTATGTGCCAATAGTACGCTTTTCTGGCGGATCTGGGATGAGAGTGGTGTCAAAAGCAAATATACAGGGTGGGTCGGCGTTTAACCATCGAAGTGTCACGGAGCCCATGTTGAACGCTCTTACGAAGTTTTTAACTATGCAGTTAAAGTTTAACTTTTTATTGAAACTATGTTGGTGACAGGGGAAAATTCCTCTTTTTCATATTCAACCCGACGGAAGTTAGGGGACTAATAGTGTAAATAAAATGACGTTTTTTCAAAAACGGTTAAGATTAGCGACATGAATAAAGAGTACTTAATTTTTAGTCAATAGTTAAAGGTATGTAAAAGCGTTGTCCAAAGTTCTTATCACACAGGGCGTACAAAAAATGGGGTAATGAGTGTCACAGCTAGTCCGTCCCTGCAGCTGTGAGTAATTCACAACACTTTCTTAGTTAGTAGTTTTAATGATCTTACCTGGTATACATCATATTAAAAAAAATTGGAATATACCTGGTGGTTCAATAATTATGTGTAAAAAAAACTTGATTCCATTGGAGCTCTTTGGGAGCCCATATCTCCGACGAGGAGACCTACACGAAAAAAGTTCATATGACCTTGTAGTATTATTTTCGCGTGTTTTTTTTTCATATCCGCGAGACTTCCCACATTTTCCCGGACACCCTGTAGGTAGGACTTATAACTCTATTTTGTTGGCAACCATTTATTTTTCCAGATATTCCCAATCAAGTTTCGAACTCTTCCTGTAAGCTTCGTTCCTCCATATTTTAACAGCTTTGCGTGGATAGCTTCGCTGGCGCTACTTCTATTGTTTTTCATTGCTTTTAGTACCGCTTCAATTTTTGCCACTGTCAATACTGGGACTACCTTCTTATCCTGTATATCTTTCCTTACCTTATCATATTTTTTGGTTCTTATTCTGTCTGTCAGTAAATGCTCATAGTATTGTTGCCATATCTCTACTACCTTGCTTTCTTCTGCTATTATATTGCCATCCTCACCACGGCACATTGCTACTTTCAGTTGGTATCTCTTTCTTATCACTCTAACATTTTTGTAGAAAGATCTTACTTGCTGCCTGTTATTTGCTTCTTCGATTTCTTCTAAAAATTTTTATTGGTGTGCTCGTTTCTGCAAAGCTACTTTGTCCTTTTTTGTAACTCCTTGTAAACATCTTGGTTTTCATAAGACTCATTTGCTAATGCATTTAGCCTGGCATTCTTTCTTTCTTCTAGGATTTTCTCACATTTCTTATTGAACCATCCTTTCCTTTTTCCTCTCGCTGTTGGTTTCAGGATACGGCGGGCAACCTCTATTACTGCCTCTTTTATTATTTGCCAATCGGTTTCGATTTCTGTTGTTTCTTTTGTAACGTCCATGTGTTTTTCCATTTCTTGTCTGAATTGAGCTCTTGGTTCTTCATTTTTTAGTATTTCTCTGTCCCATCGTTTTTCTCCTGCTTTTGTTATTTTATTTTCTTCTGTTTCTGGTACATGTGGCATCAATTTAATTCATACCAAGAAGTGGTCTGAATCTATGTCTACCCCTCTGCAACTCCTAACATCGTTTATGTTTTTGTTCTATGAGAACATGGTCTATTTGGTTAATAGTTCTGCCATCAAGGCTTTGCCGTGTTCCATTGTGGATGTTCCTCTTTATTGTCTCATGCTTGCTGTTTTCCTATTATTGGTTGGTACTTCGCCCCTCTTCTTAGTTTTGCATTAAAGTCCCCAATTACAATTTTTATGTCATACTTTGGTATATTTTTATATTCCTCGCCTAATGTTTCATAATATTGCTCTTTTATTTCCTCTTCAGCTTCTTCTGTCAGTGGGTGTACATTAATTACTCTAATTGTTCGGCATTTCCCCCTTAGTCGGGTAAGGGTTTTCCGATTACTTTTCACCATGTATCAATTGTGATTTACTATTTGTGAAATGTAATTCCCTTTTTTCAATATTGACAAGTGTTGAAAAGAGGGAAAAGCATTTGAGATAAAGTGAAACACAACTGATACATGGTGAAAATCAATCGGAAAACCCTGTAAGTACGAGTAGTATAGTTTTGAACTTGAAGCTTCCCTTTAAAGATTATTTTAAAACGAATCCAATTCCTAATTAATTTTGTAACCCGCCACTGTTGAAAAAAGTATGCCCTTCCATTTCTAGTAATTATGTTCCTTTTATATTTGTTTCTTGCTTTAAAGCGCCCATCACCATATTTAAACTTCTTACATTCCAAGTGGCCATAATAAATTTTATTTCATACTGACGACATTTTTCGGATTATTTATGGTACAAAAAATGGAACATTAAAGTCTTAGTACTTTAAAGTAAAATATTAAAGTTCAAGTACTTTAAAACTTATTTATGGTACAAAAAATGGAACATTAAAGTCCTAGTACTTTAAAGTAAAATTTTAAAGGTCAAGTACTTTAAAATTATACGTCAGTTGTTGACATGAAATTTTAAATGATTTACAATTTTTTATTTGAAATTTATTAAATTTTGCAGTATGAAATAAACCGTTGTATTCACCACGAACGAAAAGTGTTTTTAAAGGTCCTCACAAGTAATTCCGTCCTCGGCTGACGCCTCGGCCGTAAACAACTTTCTCGTCCTTTAAAATGTCACTTTTCGTTCTAGATAAATAAACTACTATTTCTCTTGTTTAGTTATACCGGATATAGAGCAGATCCAGGCGTTTGCTATAATTAATATTATATGGGAATACCTTGATGCGTTTTTAATATTAAGGACATCGACGTGTTTAGTGTGGCCACGCAAACGTATGTTGCTCCGACACTTAGAAATTATTTTGAGTAGCATTTCAACGTCATTTAGAGCTAACCTTCGGGGTTAAACGTTAGCCAGGTTAGGCTTGTATCGCTCTGTATCGGCGTATTTGCTTTTGAGCCCGCTTCGCGCTCTGTACAGGTTCAACCTCCGCTATTTATTTTTAATTGCCTCCGCGACGCCCTTCGTAACTTTGTCCCCTTTTTTAGAGTGTTTGTATTGTTCGCCGTATCGCGGCCTAAATTAATTTTTCAGATAGGTTTGCATAGTAACATTTATATTCGGCTCGAAACATTTACGTAACCTGCATGTAGTTACTATATTTATGCACATTATATTTAAATTTGTTACAATATATATATAAATTTTGATGCCTGTTTGGATTGTCATATGTTTGTATTTATATTTGCATTATAGTACCCACCCACCAAATGTTAATAAAGCTGTGATATTTTGATTGGTCGTTGCTTTGATTTTGTTTGTTCTGCTGGGATTGTCTATACCTTGTGGAAGGTCCGACACAAGAAGTAAAACCACGTCGAGGACCTGGCGTCCTCTCCCTTCTTTGTAGTTCTCTTTCAGCGTAGCTGGAACCCGGACCCTTCTCGGCGAGTTAGCCCAATTAGGCCGATAGTTACCAGCCGGCAAAATACCAAGTAAAACTTTCGCCAACAGGTAAGGCCAAAAAAATTATCCTTCCTCACACCCTTTGAATTGAGTCAAGTGCCTACCGAGCTAGCGTTTTAAAATTGAAATTGCTGATCGATAAAACACAAAAGAGGACAAAATAGTATTTATTTCGAATAAAGTAAAAATACAACAATCTGATTTTACTCAGTTCAAATCTGTAGTTTATAATTATAATTGCTGACACAATATCATTAGCTAACTTATATTTATTAGACCAAACTATAGCAATATATAAACAAATCTTCCATTATCAATAAATCAAAATGCTCATATTTGTTTTTAATTAACGCTTGCACTTTTGAATGCTGCTGCTGCCCGTTAAACTCTCTTCATAATTCCGCACCATCGGTAAACCACTTTAATAAGCCTGCATCGGCCATATCGACCATGTTAATCTTGTTCCATAGCTCGTAGGATGCGTTCAGGTTAATTTCAGTTAAATTGGTGAGCAACGGGTTGTTTTGCGGGTCCGTGGTCAATACTGTAAGCTGATGTCCTATCGGAGAAAGTTCCTTCCACATGGGCTGAAATACAATTTGATGGCTGTAGGATACTGTCGGTACAATTGCCAGTATATGAGCTCCGAAAGAATGCGTAGAAAATAAACTTAACAGAAAACCAGACAACATCATTTTGGAACAATTAACTACCGATGTTAATACTATTTTTGTTTATAAAGCATCAGACTGAGCATGAGTATTAGCCTTTGCTAGTGGTAGATAAGGTATGTAACTTAAAAACTGGCTGATTTGTCAAACCACGCACAAGATAAAAGGCGTCTTAAAAAGTTACTGATAAGATAAAAATATAGAACGCGACTCAAGTGATAGTACAATAGTAGATGCCTTTTGCCGGTTCTGCGACCTCCCCCCACCACTTTTTCAAGGTCGAGGTCATAGTAGAGGCAAGTGGATGGTTCTGGAACCTCCCCCCACCACTTTTTCAAGGTCGAGGTTACGGCCTCCCCTGACGCACTCCTTCCCCTGACGAAGCGGCCCTCAAGGTCATTTACTCGAATTGCAAAGCAAGTGAACTTCAAGGCCAACGTTACTCTTCAGGCCCTCAAGGTCACTGGCATTGCAAGGCACGTGGACTTCAAGGCCAACGTTACTCCTGCGGCCCTCAAGGCCATTCACTCGGATTGCAAAACTCGTGAACTTCAAGGCCAACGTTACCCTAATATTACTCAGATTAGTCTAAAACCTCCTCCACAACCTACCCTTTAGTGCAAGGTCAAGGCCATAAGCACTCGGACAACCTCAATAAGTTCAATAAAAGAGACACATTTTTAAAAGGTTTTATTTTCAGCAATACATAAATCCGTACTACATTATGGTACACAAACAAGGAATATTCTTATTCTGCGAGTCGAAGATGTCCTCCAGCTCCAGGCAATTACAACCGCATACCTCGTACGTAACGTCTCCCATAAACACAGCTGCTTGTCGTCCGTATAGAGCACTAGAATAAATAATTAGGTATTATAGTACCAACATATTAAGAAATACGCCACACAAACACGCATAAAGAATGTGAATTATTAGTTGTTCGCAGATGTAGTAACGTAATTATTTCTTACTCTTCCTTAAGTACGAAATAAAAGAAATAAAGGCAACTAATATTTCCCACGATTACACAGCTCTGAATCTTCACGACAAAGTTTGTACCAGATTTATGTGAACATGACATTTACAAATAATATTTATAACTACCTTATTATGCCAGGATCCGGTCGATGGTTTCCCACAGCTCCGGGCAATTACAACCGCATACCTCCGTATGGTGCACTAGAATAAATAATTAGGTATTATAGTACCAACATATTAAGAAATACGCCACACAAACACGCATAAAGAATGTGCATTATTAGTTGTTCGCAGATGTAGTAACGCAATTATTTGTTACTCTTCCTTAAGTACGAAATAAAAGAAATAAAGGCAACTAATATTTCCCACGATTACAGCTCTGAATTTCCTCGACAAAACAAATACCAGATTTATGTAAGCATGCCAAATAATATTTACCTTATTCTTCCACGTTTCCGCTCTAATATGCTGTTCACCCGTTATCCAATACATTTTCGGCCACGTAGTGTTGATTTCTAATAGCACTTCCTAACCACAAAACAAGTTCCAAACTGCAGTCTGAACGAAGCAGTTTGCAAGGTCAACATGTTATGCGGCGTGCACACCTCTTGCTGGCAAGCGACATTCCTGTTCGACAGAAAGCCGTGCTATATTTAGCGTTACCAAAGAGCGGATTCTTATGCAAATACCTTTTTGTAGACTGCGCTTTAGGAAAATTAATCAATAAGGGCGAATCAAACATTTTCACGTCTACTGACATGTATTTTATTTTGCCTATAATGCCAATGTCATTAGTCTACTGCCTATTTTTAGCTTTACCGCCTAAAATTTGCCTAATTCAAGAAAGAATAATAAAAAATTAGCTAGTCTTGTCTACATTACATCGAATTTTAAAGTTTTAGCTGACAGTGTCACTAAGTTACAGAGTGTAGGCTTAACTTTAATCAATTTCTTCCAGAATTTGGAGGAAGTCGAAGCCTCTTTAAAGCATATGAATGTAGCAGACAAACTGAAGTCTGCATTAAATAAAAATCCTGAAAAAGGAGTATTAAGAAAGATATCTAAAGTACTTAATGGTGAAAAAAAGAAGTTGACTTTTTACAGAAAGCAATTGAGAACAAGTATTAGTTACTTATTTTGCAAGCCAAATTTAACATATTTAGCGCTACCAAAGAGCGGATTTTTAGGCAAATGCCTTTTGTAGATTTAGCTTTAGAGAAATTAATAAATAAGCGCGAATCAAACATTTTCACGTCTATTGACATGTATTTTATTTTGCCTATAATATCTATTTTATTAGTTTACTGCCTATTTTCAGTTTTACCGCCTAAAATGTGCATAATTCAAGAAAAAAATAAGCTAGTTTTGTCTACATTACTTCGAATTTTAAAGTTTTAGCTGACAGTATCACTAAGTTACAGAGTGTAGGCTTAACTTTAATTGATTTCTTCCAGATTTTGGAGGAAGTCGAAGGCTTTTTAAAACATGAATGTAGCAGACAAACTGAAGTCTGCATTAAATAAAAATCCTGATATAGGAGTATTAAGAAAGATATAGGAGTATTAAGAAAGATATCTAAAGAAATTGACTTTTTTACAGAAAGCAATTTAGAACAAGTATTAGTTACTTATTTTGCGGGCAAATTTAACAGTTAAGTAGTAGAAAATGGTACGTATTATTGGTACAACAGTTGGCTTTCAAGGTCAAATCTTAAAATGTTTATATCTCCGTTGTTTATTGTGACATTTTAGCATTGTACTCCTTTCTGATTATTGATAGTTTATAAGTAGAAGCCCACGCTTTCGGTATTCATACCCAGTTCGACGCTAGAGCAATGCCTATCGATAAATTTGGGAAACATATGCATGCGAATTCCACGTCGCACCCGCAGGTGTTTGTGGTTGAAGAGCTAAGCGAACCTATATATTATGAACGAGATTTACGACTAGTATCTAGTGCCATCAGTTCAGATAGATGGTACATCCTAGCTCATGGTGACATCGAATATACTATTCCCTTCCGTGTAGCTGAAATAACAAATGTCTTACTTTATCCCGAAAATACCGAAATTTATATCAACAAGAAAGGATCATATAATTTTCGCGAAATGATCGGGATGGCATTAAAAAAAGGTGATGTGCTAAAATTTTGGGCAGTCAAGCCAAATATGCTATATGTGGAATTTCAACTCAAGGTTCCCATAATTGTTGAGTCCAAAAAGACAGTACTGTGAGTTGGAGGCCTCCTGCCACCACTCGGTCGTCAAACTTGCTCCTGCTTCAGCTCAAACTTCAAGTTTAAGAGATGTAACGTTGGGAAGTGAAATGAAATCAGAAAGAAGGGTCGTGAGAGTAGTGGCACTTTAATCGGTTTTCAAGGTTAAGGTGAGATGCGAAGCAACACAAAAAAATTAGACATGCAGTAAGCTGGAGCGAACTTACTGCATGCCTAAATTATGACTCGACTAGGATTCGAACCTAGGTCTCCCTGTATATCCGCAATCTGCAGCCGAGGGTATCTTAACCGCTAGACCATCGAGTCTTATATATAAAACCCAATTAAAGAGACAAATATTGTACAAAAGCTTTATTTTCACTGTTCAAGATACAAAAAATGCTAGACTAAATTGTTATAATACCAACACATGAAGAAGTACGTTACAGACATACACAATATAGCAAATAATAGGGTGCCTAAAACAATTGTAGATATACAACAGGAATTATCGGCGGGTGCAAGTAGCTTCTTCAAGACATCCGGTTTATTTTTTAACAAAATAGTTTGCCAAGGAGTGTCTACAGCATATGAAGGGAAATGGAATTTTACTTTGAACGTTAGCAAATCCTGAAGAGTAAAGTTGTGCACGTGTATTTTAAAAACGGATATAGTTGTCAAGGAACTGGTATCCATTTTACGCCACGTCACGTTGTGAACTCCGTCATTGTAAGCAAGATATGCGGAACTGCACCGTGGTGGTTGAAGGACGTAGAGAATCCCATCATGAACTGCAGCGAGAGCAACCAAAAATTGTATTGGTAGCATGTTCAACACGTCGATGGCAACTAGTGAATGGTTCGGTGAAGGAACAGCTTAAGTAGCTTCACCTCGAATAGGGTGAACCGCACTTTGTATCACTTATGACAACTGCAAGATTTTGTCGCCTTGGCTGCACCTGGTTTATTGTTACCTGCTACATCCACTCCCGAGGGCGTATTCATCTCGACGATTAATTTAAAAGTTGTAGCTAGAATTTCGTCCATGGTTTGGAAATGCTTCTTCACTTCGGCAACTTTGCAGGTGGGTGACCATCGGAGGTGTTCAGATAAGGGTGTGTCATGATCTTCCCAACCAGAAATTTGAATTCCACAGTAAAAACACTGTACACAATCTAAAGTGTCGTTGATGCGAAAGAAACCAGCGTCTGCAAGCGATTTAGGAGATTGACATCGGCTCCAGTCGCTAAAGGTTCGTAGCCGTGTGGAGTAACTCGCAAACTTCGGAAATCTAGGTTCTGAGCACATTATGGTTGCAATGGTAACAACAGACTAACAGCGTACGTGTGTATAAAAACTTTATATAGTACAATTGAAGGTCACAGAGAATTAAAAAACACAAAAATAGTTTTATAAATATTTATTTTCAAATATTTATCTCCAACTATACGTTATGAATGCAACCTCGCCGTCGTGCAGCCGCGACAGGAAGCTCTCCAACGGACGATAGACGTGGGTCAACCACCAGTGAGCTGTCGATCCGTCAAGAGTGGTAGGGTGCGTCCTGAAGGTGGTAGTCTCCGTGAGATTTTCCCCGAAGAGGTCGTAGGTGTACTCCACCGTGATTACCGCTTGGAGGGTTCGCTGAGGCGACGTTGGAGGGCACGCAGCCAAAAATCTCCGGAAGTGACGGTAGAAGTGGTCAGCACCCGGAAACGTCGTAGCTGCTGGTGGATGGCTGTTGGTGGATGATGAAAGCTGTCGATGCATGATTCTGGTGATGCTGCTGGTTGTAGTAGCACGCATTAAGCTTAATAAAGGAAAGCAGTCAAGGACGACCTTCCACCACCAACAGCAACGCTGAAGGATGTGTATAAATAAAGATGAAGGTTACTTCTCCCACCACTCGGACTTCAAGGTTATTCCTCCGGCCACTCGGTCCTCAAAGCCATTCACTCGGATTCTAAGGTCAAGATTTCTTCTCCCAACCACTAGGACGGCAAGGTTTCTCCTCCCACCACTCGGACTTTAAGAGATGTAACGTTAAGAAGTGGAATAAAAGCGGAAAGAAGAGACGTGAGAGTAGTAGTAGCACTTCAACAACCTGTAGAAATGGAAGCATTATATAAAGCTATCGAAATAGTTCAGAGTCAGAAAGGAGCGGAGGTCTGTAGTGATGTGTGTATAAAGCCTAAACCACTGTTGTGTCCAGCACTCCTATGTAGTAGGACGTACAAATTAAATAAGTCAAGTTCGAAGTGTGTGAGTGTAGGATTTGAGTGGAGTCCACAATTTACCCCAGTTATTGTAATACGGGGTATCAAAAACGACTGGGTGCAGTTGGATGAGCAGGAGTGGACTGCCCTATTTGCAAATCAAGGCGTGATTGCCAACTACTTCTATTCGGTCGACGGTCAGTGGCCAGCTGTAGAAATAGGAAGGAAGAGGATTGTATTCCAAGAGATTCAGACCAGGAAAATATTAAAATTAGAGGAAGTGGGCTTGTCAGAGGTGTGCTTAGCGAAGGAAACTGTAGAAGAGCTGTGGCGCTTGCAGAAACTCGTGGAACTGCGATTCGCACAATTAAAAGCGTTGAACTTTGAGAGTTTTTACAAAGAAATAGTTAAGGGTGTGGCAAACTTTTCTGGGGACTGTTTAGTCAATGTAAAGGCTGTAGTAGATCAGCTGGAGGAGAACTCTGAAAATACTGCGTGTATGGTGGAAGTGCTAACGTTCGCGAGTTCTATGGTAAAGTGCGACATCGAAGTGGAAGCACTGAGTCGTCAGTTGGCAGTGTAGTCATGTGGATGAATTATAGAGAGGCTGCTCGACCGGCTGCAAGAGACGTACCTAGTGCGGTTGAACGATTAGTGAGTTCGTTGAAGGATTTAGCTTTCGAAGCGTCGCGCGAAGTCGTATATGGGTTAGGACGTTCCGGATTCAGTGACGAAGAGTTGTATAAACAGGAAAAAAAGTACAAAAATGGTGCAGCTGTTGGTCGACTATTTTTAGATGGAGCCATAAATGAAAGCCTCCTTCTGGATTTAATGTTTAGTCTTGGTCTAGAGTGGCATATGTGTGAAGTAAAAGCCTTTATAGAAAGGAAGGAAAATGAAGAAGAGTGTGCAGTTTGAGGACTCGAAGGATCAGGTGTACAATCTGCATACGTGGGCGTATGCGTATCGAAAAGCTCGGAAAGGATTGTGGGAGCGAGAAGCTATGGACAGGTTGCGATTCCAGCGGAGGATACTTACTGTGGCTGAAGTACTGCGAGACGTCTTGTGCGCAGAACATAGGCAGACAATTTATTTAGAACGCTTTTCCACTAGTACGTAGGTGTGTAACACATGTATATATGTTGTATGCAAATAAAAACACAATAAAAATTTAAAAAGTTGTTTTATTCCATTATGTAGTGATTATAAATATGATACACGTTAGATAAAGCGCAATAACAAATCGGTTTGGAATGATATAAACAAGCGGGTTGTGATGGGGTGAGGGCCGGTTGTTCTTCCACTTCGATGATTGGGGTGGTAGTAAAGCGGCGTAGAAAAGTTGCTTTTTCTCGGCCTTTCACATATATTTCGGTGGCACCTCGCAAAAGACGCCGCAGGATTGCAGGAAACAAATACGCTTGAGTAAATCCATCGTCCCAGTCGATGCAGTGATGATGAGTCATTAACCAACGGGCTTGTTGTTGCAAATGAGATGGCAAGGACGTGAATGGAAATGGTGACTTGAAGATATAGTGAGATACTGACGCACCATCATATGCTGCCAATTCTTTCGGGCTAAAGTGCTTATCGGACGTTTTGAAGCCTTGAATGTCGAGAATGAGCTTCATCGTATTAGACAGAGAGCACGGTGCAGTTACGTTAACAGCCAAGATGCAACTGAAGTAGTTTTGAGAAATTACAGTTGTTTAACTGCTTTTGTCAACGCGTTGTAAGTAAAAACCCGATCGTGAAGAACGAGGCAATACGCGGTTGTGTTGGCTGCCACGTTAGCGGAAGTTTCAAATTCAACTCGAAAAACGACGGCGTTTGCATGAAGGTAGTCTTTTTGTTGAGAACAATCGATCACAACAATAGGCGCTTTGTCGGCAAAGTCATGGCGGGAGAAGAAGGGCTCATCGACTTTGTTATAATAAGATGATTGAAACTTGGAATACATGTCGTATAATGTTGCGTAATGATTGAGTGCATAATTGTTATGTAAATTGTCGTATGGAAATCGTTCGGTGTTCAGAAAAACTCGGAAATTGGTAAGACCAACTTTATCGAAATTAGCATTGTCCTTACTGATTAGCCCCGAACGACCTGATTGAAACCCTACGATGACGTATCTGGGGGTTTGTAATTTTGTGCTTGTAGCGATAGCGTGAGAATGTTGAGTCACAGCATGAACACCAGGTATGATATGAAGCTGCCAGCTGCGAAATGCTACTTGTGTGTCAATATTTTTATCGATGTATTTGGTTAGGGCTAATTCTTGGGCAAGACCGGGAGTGATATGAGGAACCTTCCAGTATAGTTTGTCAATCGTAACTTTAGCCGTCTCCCCTACGGTAGCACTGAATACGGCGTCGGCATCGGTATTGCTGCGAATTAATACAAGTTCTTGTCGGATGTTAAGTATTACTTTGCCATAATCTTCGGCGAATCCTAACAGCATTCTCAACGGTATGCAGGCACTAAAGTTACCTTCCTGATCGGTAATGGGAGGATCGCCGCTGGCAAACCAACCTGCATTTTGAAGCTTTTTAACGTCAGCGGAACTGTAGG
The DNA here is from genome assembly GCA_940337035.1 of Agriotes lineatus. Classification (NCBI taxonomy): domain Eukaryota; kingdom Metazoa; phylum Arthropoda; class Insecta; order Coleoptera; family Elateridae; genus Agriotes; species Agriotes lineatus. The sequence continues at coordinate 158,725 of CALNHX010001675.1, forward strand.
ACACATATCCCTTAAGAGTAGACGTAATACCAGGTTTGGTGACAGAGTCGACAACGACGCCATTGATTTCGTATCGGATTTCGCTAAATAAGTGAGCCAAACCATTGTTAAGGAATTTAGCCGTTGTAACTTCACCGTTTTCCTTCCGCAACTTTCCCTCTAGGTACAGATAGCTCAGGCCGGGAAGAGTTGACATATCTTCGGGAATTGGAATTCGAATTTCATCGTTATAGTCAAAACGGTTTGTATACGGTTGATGTGTGTGCAATTGATTGCTAATGATAGAAGTGTCGACGAGGACTCGCTCTCCAATATTTAAAATACTCATTACACTATTGTAAAGCCTAAGGACCGCAAGAAGTCTCTGTTTGCTTTAGTTAGCTGCGTGGTGGACGAAGCCGTACTGATCTTACGAGGGTGTGGGCGACGATTCTTATAGGAAGTAAAGCAGGGGTGGTACGGAGTGGTGAATCGAAAACCCATTACAGTTTCTTTAAATGTAATGTTACCGTAACGGTCTCTTTACTAAAACTGACAGGATTATCCGATTGGTCTAGTATTTTAATAGTTAAGTTAGTGATCTGTTTCGTGCTGATCGGTAGATAGATGACAGGGTTAGGGGTTTCCACTATTTTGTACCCGGGCGGTACTATGGGGAAGAATTGGTGAATGATATGGCCGGGCTTACCATTTTTATATGAACCAACGGAGATGTTGCAATGAATAAGAATCGAGTTGATGTTCAAAATTTTCGTAACATGTTCAGCTGTGTGCCACCTATCTGCAGCATACACTTTTTTCTCAAAGCCTAACATGTCCCGGATAGTATTGTCGCTTTGAAAGTCGATTGGAACGGTGGACTTTATTTCAGTTTTTAAGGTGCTGTTGTTTCCACGTAGCAGTACCTGTTTAACACCCGTATCAGAATCGAGTTGGTTATGTAAAAATTCAGCAATGTCGGTAATTTCATATGCTCCCTCCGGTATAATAATAGGAGGTTCTCCAACAAGATGAAATTCATTGTTGGGAGGTCTAACGTTTGGAATAGTATAGTAGGTTTCGAAACTTAACAATCCCAAGACGTATTCGCTACCATCGTCTAAGAAAATGGGAGGGTCAAAATTTGCAGTAAGAACAGATGAATCTCCCGTAAGAGTGAATATACTGGACATGATGAAGCGCGGCACCTAAACTGACGACAAAAGCGGTTTCGCCAAGTTATATAAGAATTTGAGACACAAATGTCCGCATGTGTATGATGCGAGTTTTTGATATCTATTAGAATTGTACATAATTGTGTTGTTGCTACCATCGCTGCGAAAGTAGTTTACTAATTCGGGAGGAGGTTGTAAGCGACCTATGCTATCGAAATACAGAACAAATCGATCAGCTTTAACGTAGGCTGTCCAATGTGTGCCAGGTCCAACATCATCGTCTAAGTTAGTAACACCACATTCTCGTTGACGAATTTTGTCGGGTAGAGCATCTCGCATAAATATCCCCCTAAAATGGGGAATTTCTAAGCGTTTAACGTACTGTGCAATATCGATGTTCGTCAACGCTCGGCGTGGTAGCTTCAACGGTAGTTTTTTGACTGATACGGTCGTAGATATAGTCCTTTTCCTCGAGCAATGGATTCCATAGCTTTGTTATGCCGTTCCTTTTCCTGGAGATCCTTTTTAGAAGCCTTTGAGTCGCCAACCGCTTTAGCGACTGCTGCAGCACCGCCTCCGAGGGACCCCAATGCTCCTAATGCAGCAAGTATGGGTACAAGCGGCAATATACCTCCTCTCTTGGGAACAGGTACTACTCTAGAACGAATTCGGCGTTTCCTTCGCGATTTAAAAACGACCGCGCCTCCAATACGTTTACGCCTACTACACCTTGTACGCTTCCGTTTTCTAGATACCCCCGTACCAATTTTTTGCGCAATACCGACAATAGGTAGTGCACGCTTTCGTTTCCGGGAGACTCTCACACCAACAGTGGGTTGTGTACGCTTCCGTTTTCTAGATACTCCCGTACCAAATTTTTGTGCGGCAATAGGTAACGTACGCTTTCGTTTTCGGGGGACCGTCACACCAGCAGTGGGTAGTGTACGCTTCCGTTTTCTAGATATCCCCGTACCAAATTTTTGCGCTGCAATAGGTAGTGTACGTCTTCGTTTCCGGGGTGTTTCCATAACAGCAATGGGTTCTGTACGCTTTCGTTTCCGGGAAACTCCCATGCCGAGTTTGGTTTTCCCTTTCATAATCCCTGTAACAGCAAGAGCTGCCGCTCTTTCTCCAAGAGTAGAGTCTTTTGCTTTAACGCGTTCCCAAGCTTTCTGTGCAAGAACTTTATCCGCCGCGTGACGCGTCGAAAGATTGCTAGATTGTGAGTATGCGATGTCGTGTTGCTTGCAAGCCTCGTCCAGAGGGTTTCTTCCTCGATCGCCTCGAGAAAGCCGCTTGTTTAGGCGGGTACCCGGTCCTCAAAATTTGTAACCTGGTATATGTAATTCGAAGGGCAACTTATCAATAAGGGTATTCAACAAACCGCGACCTTTCCGTGTGACGGTTCGACGACTACTACGAGTTTTACGTCTAGTATAACTCATCTTAAACAAACGCTCGTCGAAGAGCGACTGACGATGTGAAGCTCAAAGGGGTAGATATATACTTAGCACAGCGCGGTTAGAAGCTAGTTCGTCTCCGTCCGAAAACGATGAAGAACGTCAAAATTGTTAAACAAAAATGTTCGCTGCCGGTAGTAAATCATACAGTAAATTCCATGTCAGAAGGGTTCAGACGACACGGCACTTTACTGGGTATAGGATGTAAAAGGGGTTTGATCATTGGTCCTTCCGGCTCTGGGAAAACCAATGCGATGATCAGTCTTTTGGTACACCGCAATGGGGTGCGGTTTCAAAACTTGTATTTGTATTCCAAAACCCTTGACCAACCTAAATACAAATTTCTGAAGATACTCCTGAAGTCACTAAAAGAAATCGGATTCTACGAATTCAGCGAGGGGTGTGAGGTTATCAAACCACACGAGGCGAAAGAAAATTCTGTTATTGTGTTTGATGATGTGGCATGCGACACTCAAAGCATCATTAGAGATTATTTTAGTTTCGGACGTCATCGAAATATAGATTGTTTTTACCTCTGTCAGACTTACTCATCAATCCCGAAACAACTGGTGCGAGATAATGCGAATATCATAATCGTATTCCGGCAAGACCACACCAATCTTAAACACATTTACGATGATCATGTAAACACAGACATGTCATTCGAAAAGTTTAAAAACTTATGTTCCCACTGTTGGACCAAAGATCACGGATTTTTAGTTATCGACAAAGAAAGCGAAATCAACGCCGGTCGTTATAGAAAAGGGTTCGACAGTTATTTCACTATATAGGCATGGACCACTGCTGTACAAATTATTAGTCTACGAACAACGACAGTAATAGCAACATGGACAAACGGTTAGTAAGCGATCTTATTAAAGCTAGAAAGGCTGTCAGGCGGAAATATGAAACTTTAAAAGCAGATATCGCCGAATCGCAGACGGCTCTTGCGGAGCAATTTAAACCAATTTCCCAACCACTCACGGAATTGCTAACATCCATCAAGCAAGAAGGAGGTCAAACAATACAGCAAGAAGTAGGACCTATGCTGAGAACCATCAAACGACGAGTGTCCACACCATCTATCCTACCCCGTCCGAGAAATGGCAAAACCCCCGTACGAGCGTCAACCCCCGACATTGCCATTCCCGGACCGTCGACTTCGACGTTGATAACATCCACACCTAGATTTTTTGACAGAGAAGTATTGTATGAGAGTTTACCGGATGAGGAGCAACAGGTGGAGGCTCAAGAAGAAGCGGCAATTGAAACTTCGGTAGCAGAGGCTAGGGAAACCGTGCGACAAATGATGGAACCGGAAGTTCTAGGGGAATACCTGGAACAGTTCTCAGGGTTAGCTAGAAAATATATCGAGGGAATGATACGAGATACAGAGAGCAAGTACGATCTCCACTATGGAGTTCGATGGGACATAGACACTGATAAGTTTGCAATTGGGAATAAACAGCTTACTTTTGAGGGTCAGGACATGGTTATTACAGATCACGGCAATAGAATAGTATACAAAGGCACCCCCGGCTTTTACGAATTAATGTTCTTAAAGAAACCTATAACTTATACAACCAAAGACCAGGAAAATTACTATGACATAGTGAACTGATCCGCCGCAAATCGTAAGAACTACGATCCAACCCAAGGGATAAGCGGCAACGCCGGCCCAAAATATATGAAAGTAGTACGCCCCCTGGCTACATCCTTCGGCATTAGACAACCTACCATAGCCGCATCGAGGGTGCAGCGTACCGGTAGGGGATTATTAACAGTAACCAATAAAAAAGTGGAATTTGTTCCTGGGAAAGATCCAAATTCATTAGTGGATCGTCTGCGCATATTACTAGCTTCTCAGGTAGCGGGGCACACCGGCCATTCCAACGAAATCGTAAGCATCACCCAAGCTCTACGAGATGCAAAAATAATTTACTAAGGCGAGTACAAAAGTGGAGTACCTATTGAATTACGATCAGAAGGTGCTAGACGATAGAGTAATGCCCATCGACAAATTTGGACGCCACTACCATAGCACACGCTCTGCTCCTCATCGCAAACATATCTTTATGAAAGTTCAAAATATAAAGGCACTACATATAGAAACACCGCTTCTACTGGTGGGGCGTGGGCATAATGAGGAGGGATTTTCAAAAATATTCGGAATTGATGAGTACACTTTTCCGTTAGCGACCGGACAGATTATTGATATTCAAGTCAGCGGACCTTCTGTGGAATCATACATCAACGGAGTTCAGCGGGATGAGATGGTCGGTGTGACTTTGAATCGAGGAGATACGCTTAGATTCAAAGCCGTTACCACCAAGTTATACGTACAGCTGCTGCTTAAATGTCCCATAGCAGTCGATACAGCGACATTCGACAATGAGTCCTAAGGAAGATCTAGTCGCAGAACTTCACAAACCAGCGCGAAAAAATTTCAAGAGGCGACGGGTGATTCTCAAAGGATTGCATGATTTACTACAAGCGGATTTGGTGGAGATGCAACCATATGCACGAAGCAATAAAGGTTATCGATACATTTTAGTTGTTATTAACGCTTTTTCTAAATACTTGTGGGCTGTTCCGGTAAAACGGAAAACGGGAAAAGACGTAACAACTGCTATGCAAAAAGTTCTTGCCAGTATGAAAGTGTCTCCTAAAAACGTACAAACCGATTTGGGAAAAGAATTTTATAACACCGATTTTCAAGCTTTGATGCGACGGTACAAGATAAATCACTACAGCACGTATTCATCTATGAAAAGCAGCATCGTGGAAAGATGTAACCGCACCCTGAAGAACATGATGTGGAAGCAGTTCAGTTTGCAAGGGTCCTTCAAATGGTTAGACATTCTACCCAAACTCTTAACGAAATATAACACAACCAGGCATAGCACAACAGGTATGAAGCCGGCTGAAGTTAATTTTAAAAAAGCCAAACGTCTGTTACACACCGTGTACAGCCACACAAAAACTGTAGATCCAAAACCTCAAAAATTTCATAAAGGAGACTATGTACGCATTAGCAAATATCGTTCGATATTTAGCAAGGGGTATACACCCAGCTGGAGTAACGAAATATTCAAAATAACCACAGTGCGACTTACAAACCCTACCACCTACAGACTCATGGATCAGGAAGGGCAGGAAATCAAAGGTGGATTTTACGAACACGAACTACAGAAAACCAAACACTCGGACATCTACCTGGTAGAAAAGGTGTTGAAGAAGAAAGGTAACCAGCTTTACGTAAAGTGGTTGGGATTCGATAACCGTCATAATTCCTGGATAACCACAACCAACCTTGTGTAATTGACTGCTATTGTACTTATACGTTGTAAATAAAAAAATGTTTTTATACTCTCATTTATTATTTGTACTGCTTACTACAATAACATACGGAGCGCTCGTTGCATAATAAAGATGTATTGAGTGTGTACATACATATCTTTCGTTGACAAAAAACATTTGTCGGATATCCCAACATATAATCGATGCTTCTAATCTAACAACCATCACCACTCCTATAAACAATATTTCTTTTATACTAAACTTAACCTACAAAGAACAAGAAAGCGTACGTAATGTGGGACCTATGCTTGCAAGTAATGACCAATACTGTTGCCCAAACATATTGCTAAGGCAAGGTGTCGGCAATCCGTAGCAATTCGTCAAGCCTGTAATCAGGTATATCTCGGTGACCCCACGCCAAGGTCTTCGTTGTGTTGGGAATAAGAAAGCGTTTATCATCTTTCGAAGAAAGCGCAACCTTATTCATTAATTCGGTGTACATAGTGTGTAAACGCGAGCGAAAAACATACATTTGACAAAAGACAGCATCTCTTCTGCTCTCAGCAACAGACTGATAAATTTCGCTGGTGAGGTACTTTCGAACGGAAGACTTTTTGATGCCCTTAGCTTTCTTGTCAACTTTGTCGATAGCGTTTACACAGTATGTTTTTGCACCGACCCCGTAGAAGCTACGCACGACTACCCCAGCGTACTCGTCCTTAAATTTGCCAACAACAGATTTGGTTTGCGGAACGTCGTGCAAGTTATTCTTATAATTTGAGGTATCGAAGCGATGAAGGTGGCGTTTCATGTCCGCGTAAAAATTTTCAGTAAAAATTTCCAAAATTAAGGAGTCCGTATCTGTGTACAATAGAGAAACATTAGGACCATATTGCTCCTTCAAAAAATCATAATAAAACTCGTACATTACAGTTTTCGAAATATCCAAAACTGAGAAACCAACATAGCTGGGTTTGTCGTAGACAACCACCGTCTTGTTCATTTCTACAGCAATTAAATTTTCACCAAACCGAATTCTATCTTTAAAGTTAGGTTTCGCGATCCAAGCTTCTGCCCCCATTCTGTGACCAAGTTTCTCCCAATGACTCACTAATTTTACCTCAACCCTTTTGTCCACGTTTTCCATAGTTTTGCCAAATACGCTGTTGTTAGCTAGCTTAAAAGAATTACGATGGAATTCGTTGTCAGACTGGTTTCTTAAATTTGTGTTTAGGTCGATGTACGATCTAAGCCAGGGGGATTGTCTAAATTTCAGTATCCTATGGGTTCTAGTCAAAATCAAACCAGCCTTTAAGCATTGCTTTAAATTTCTATAGTGAATAACGTATCTATGTTTGTCATGTAAATTTGGAATCAATTTCGCATTTTTATATTTTCCTTGTGGAGGAACCAACAGCTCGGGACAAAAGGGCAAGTCATTGTGAGCGTCGTGTAAATTTTCCGGGTACTGCAAGTCAACTTCCAGCACGTACCCAGTGTCAGATTTGTTGGAAACTTGAAAAACGTCAAAACGGTCAATTTCCTCGTCAGTCAACCAAACAAAACCACCTTGCGGTAGAAACTGTCTCATTCCAAATCCATATAGGTTTGTAGAATCCAAAAACATGATAAAAGAAGTGGGTTTGGAAGGATCATAATTACCCGCAAATTTGTTGTTGGCAATAGCCTTTCTCCCGACACAAGTACTGACTCCCCCGCGAATACCTTTTTTGAAAAAGTTAAACATATCAATGTCAGTCAACAGCTCCAACTCAACCCCCGTAAATTTTAACATGGCATCCCAACTTAATCCGGGGGCTGTGTAATACTGCGCTGGATCTAAATTATATTGTTGCAAATAAAAATTTCGAAAGTTTTCGAAAACGTCTGCCAAAATAAAAACGTCACATTTGAGGTACACATCGGAATAGTCGCCCAACGTTTTACATTCAAAAGTTTGCCAGACCTTAACGGCGCGCGCGTAATCGGCCTCAGTAATATGGGCATCGTTTAACCGGTCATAAAACTGGGCGATTGTGGGTAAGGTAGGCTCGCTTAATTTCGCAAAAGAGTCTACGTACGAATAGGGAAATACATCTTTCTGCCTCATCAACTCAAATTTTAAGCCATCTCCGAATTGATTTTGAATTTCAACACACTGTCCATCCTTCAACGTACCGGCCAGCGATGCCAAAGAAGCACTTAAAAATCGGTAACTATCTAAAAAGCGAATTTGCATATAAACTTGTTTACGTTCCCCGTTCTCAAAAATTTCATCAACCCAAATACGTTTGCCAAATGAAATATATTTTTCTTTAGTTACCGGAATGACATCAATTTTCTCCTTATTTTGAGCCAACTTTTTTACGAAAAGGTGTGAATCGTAGTTTAAATTATGAAAAAATACGGGAATAAATTTTGGAAGTTTATAATTTAGATTGCAATTGGAATGAGCAGCTCCCCGATAGTGTCCCGTCAAATGGTCGTGATCACGAACTTTTACGTCCGAGTCTTTGAAAGGGCGATTGCAAATGTGACATGAAACAGCTCCGTTAAAATTTTGAATTTCCGCGAGATCCATATCCCTAAGAGGTACAACAGGCTTCAGGTAGTTGGAATACAACCTAAAGACGTCTTGATCTAGACGATCCACAAACACTTCGACAGCATCTGCACCCCGATAAATTTCGAATTTGGATAGAGTATCGTCAAACGAACATTTCAAATAATATGCAAAGGAATACGGTTTGTGTTCGCACGTTGTAACCGTATAAGGTCTTTCGCAATCGGGGTGTAGGTTCCCTCCATCGACCGGTGTTAAAATCGTTGCGAAATCTGCATAAATGACAAACGGTAGCTTCATCTGCTTCGCGCAGTTGTCAAACTTGAGAATATTGCGGGGCCTCATTTCCCCAAACGCAGGCGTGACCAATTCTGTCGTAGGCATTTTAGTGTACACACGATTACAGTCAAAACGTTGATGCATCTCTAACTTCGCATCGCTATCAAAATAATTTAGACAACCATCGCAAAAATGTTTAGCATGATCATTACGCGTTATTTGGTGTGAAACTAACCTAGACAAATCCGCGATACAACAGTAGTGACTATTACCTTTGTCGTTGGTAATTAGCAACAAATTTACATGCCACCTCTTTTTCAAAGAGGTGTGGTACAGAGGTCCCACAACTTCATATTCCGTAACATTGCCTCGAAAAAAATTTTCCAGTCCGTATACATTTACAGAAATTTGCGGATTATATTTTTCAAATTTTTGAATATCGCGCAATCTAACAGGGAATTCAATGTCCCTAAATTTCAAGAATCGACGACAATCCGGATACGAAGTCGTTCGATTAGGCTGTCCAATTGGTTTGCAAATGGCCGAGGTTACAGCCCACCCGAAACAACAGTCGTCATCGTTTTGGATGTTCACGATCGCTTTCTTATTTTTAATCTGCTTCGGCAGCGGGATATATGACGATGCTCGAAGCGGATTATACCTATTTACATTAACCTCTATATACAGCAGCTGCTTCAGGATCCACCCTGTTAAAGAACAAAACGCGATTAGTTTTGCTGCAAGAACCCTTCAAAGATTGCACGTACCTGACTCTCGTTCCTGAAATTCGGACACCTTCTCGTCCAATATCCCCGTAAAATTATCATATAATTCGTTCAAGTTTGTACCGCGAGTAGCCACCTCGTTAGCTGTATTAAAACTTTTTACGTCTTGCACATCTTGAACCTCCAAAATAAAAAACCCGAAAAGTTCGAAATTGATTTTTACACTAGTTAATTTATGTAACTGTCCTTCTATAAGACCTATAATTTTGTCTTTGAGTTCGGTCATATATTCTACAACACTTATATGATAATTTTCCGTGGACACCCTATAGCTTATTACACGGGACTTGAAGGCGCTCTGTAGGGCCACCACTCCCTTCCCCAGGTAGGCGACACCACACCGTCTTGTGTGACGACTGCTCCGGAGATGTCCGATGAAACCATTCCGGGGCACGTTATCGTCACACACGTTGCAGTATCGGGTCCTGGGTGGCTGTTCTGTTATTAAAAAACGTTAGCAACCATGAAACGCTACAATAGAGACACACTCACCAGCACTGGAAACTTGGACTCTTCTGCGTTTACTGCTAGAGGGTCCTTCACCAGTCACCACCGAAGATTCCATAGCGTCGCCTGCAGCAAACACAATACCATTCAGCTTGTCTGCATTGCAACACCTATTACACTTACCACTCGTCGACGGGTGGCCCAGCTCTGGACAACAGCTTTCTCTTCGATGGCGGAACAAATTGTCGGCTCTGGTGAAGGATCGTTCGCACTCGGTGCATCTGAACATACTGGGTAATTAGCTTCACGCAAACTGTAATTATACTAACTACGCGATTAGCTACCCAGCTCGAGGGGGTGATATTCACAAAAGCGATAACACTGTCAATTACAGTCTACAAATAAAATTACACTTGAAACCTCGAGCGGAATACCCAGGTGCCACCACGCGGAGGATTCGCTTTTGACACCCTGGAGGGGATACGGGAAGGTTATTTGTTTTGTGTTACGGACGTATCACATGTTAAACTACAATCTACTATCTACAATTGTACATTTTGCCAGAGCTGATGACGTGTGGCAAGAATCTCGTCCATTACCCTTGATAGGTCGTTGGATACCTTTCGCCGCTCCATCTCCAGCAACCGCATCTCGTTCAGAGTGCTTCCGCTGTGACCTTTGGCGAGGTTGGGTTTTCTGGATTTCATACGACCTTGAATGGCGTCCAGCGAATCTAGACACTGGTCCATTTCAGTGTCCAGGTCGTCGATTCTTTTTTCGCCGGTGGTGACGTCATCATATTTGGCAAAAAAAGCGGTGCGTTTGGCCTCATACTGACGAATGGCACATTGCGTTAGCGATATGCCTTCCTCTTCCTCTTTCTCATCGGCGGAGGCAGTCGACACCTCACTCCTAGAGGCCGCCGACGCGACAAGGGAAGCAGGTGTTGCAAGCCTGTCAGCTCCATCGTCCGCTACCAGGGAGGCCTGGCTGATAACGGATGTTGAAGCTGCCACTTCTGGAGAAGGTTGCGTTGCAGGTGGATTAACGCGTCCGGAACTACAGCTAGACGGTCGCCTTGAGCCCGAGACGACCTCGATATCTAGCTCCTTTACGACCCTTTGTTAGATGACTCGACGTCACTAAGCGATTCACGCGATTAATCCAATTATGGGTTGTCATCAAAAATTAGTCAAACCCGTTTTACATAAAATTCAATTTCAATCTAAAAATCCCGAGAGCCGGCCCTGTATTTCTAAAAGCTGTTACCGATTTATTTAGGTCACATTTTAAGACACAAACCATTGACGGAAATTCTCCGTAAGCACTTCTGTGCCACGTTCAAATTGTTTGGTTCGTTTTGTAGCCTTGGGGCTTCCAGTTATATCCAAAGTCCGGTTGAACTCAAATCAAAAATAATCACACCCCAATGGAATATTTCTTTATAAACATTTTCGCTTCGCACGCTAATGTGTTTATTTCGACACCCAGGCGCCTTCAATACAAAATTCTCGGAACTTCTGTGCAGCCAGCGCATTTTAAACTTAAGCTCCCTTTGTCTTACGCGATAAAGAAATGAGATTTCAAATGTTATTTCGGTCCATATCAATCCGGGGACTTTTCGTAGTAACCCGATACTTTGGAATTCGCTATACCACAAAATTCTTTGTTCAGGATTCAAGGCCCCTTTCTGCCCAATTAAGCTTACCTAGTAAAATTTCCTTTTATTTCACAACGCGGTAAGGAATGGTGCAATAATGAGAGGAAGAATTTCCATCAGCGGTTGCAAAAGTGAGATGGACTCTTCTTTGCCGCGGGGGCAAATCTTTAAGCCCGCGCGTTCGAAATTTTAATTAGTAGCAAGCTTCCGACTAAGAACGTTGTCAACGAACGCTAGCCCCGGTGCCTCGGCCGGGGGCTGCGCTACTTTTGTGAGTGCCCTGTGGCCAGTTTCGTTGCCTTGGTATTAAATCGACGTGTTGATTTCTTCTGAACTTAAGTGAGTCAAGCTCGAACCTTTTGAAGCAATTTATTGTTGGTGTGCGGGCAGAGGAAGTGTAGTGAACTCGACGTTGTTTAATGAAGGGCCGATTTTCGTTTACTACAGTTGGTCTCCGGGGAGACTTTTGGCACTTTTTGCCGATCCGATTAGAAACGATATCTGAAGAGCCTCAACTAACTTTTTTCCCTGTTAAGTCGGGAAAAGACTATTGCGTAATGCATATTTGGGTCAACGTCGGGTTTAATTGGGCCGCCGCGCAACATCGTATTGGCTGCTGTCACTTCTTCGATTGATGGTTGCTGTCTTCAATCCCCTCGAGTCTCGCTGCCTCTTCTGGAGAATTTGCTACACCTTGTGCACGTCTCGCCAGGCCTCCACGAGAACAAGTACATCTGCATCTAACACTGCATGCTTCAACTCAGGTAGGCGCCTTGTATTGTACCAATTAAATAACTCTGGTGCCTAACTTAATGTGCGATTTTATATTTTATTGTGTGTCAGTGCTTATAATCGTTGCGTACGTCCGCTAGGACCTATGATTTGTTTCAGTTAATGTTTACCAGGGGCTTTACTCCTGGCGTCCATTTTATGTCATTTGTTTTGGATCATAGTGTGTTTTTTTGTGTCTTTGTAACTAGCCCTTAAGATATATTTTGGTTTTGTGGGGCCCCCTTTCACATTCACGTAGGATATCTTTTTTACTAAATTTAAACTCACCTCCGGGTGTGTGTTTTAATGTACCGATTTGTGTAAACTTTAATTCTTTAAATAATAAACTTGTTAAAGTCAGTTCATTCTTTTTTATGAACTTTGAAACCCCTTCTGGGTCATTAACTAATCTAGTGTGGCAAAGGCCAAATGTAATTAATTTTGTGAAGTTAAAGCATGCTCTTTTGAGTAAGTAAGCCCCAGAATTTGGGCCAGTCAGTGTTCTTTTGTTATTCTTTAGTGACGGTGGCCTTGAAGGTAAGTGATTTAACGACAAGGTCACCCGGCTACTCGGAGGAGGCTTGGTAAACAACAGGCGGAGGTGTTCAGCAACGTACTTGGAGGACTTCTACATAGGCTACGTGTATTGTTCTTGGTTCTAGACACGTTAGCCACCCCTAATCAGAACCAAGTGGCGCTCAGGCATTTCTCTTTCTTTTAAGCAAGCTTTAGGGTAAGTACCCCGTCGGTTTTTCATTTAAGTCTTCGAACCACGCCTTCCCGACTGAGTTAGTGCGCGTAATCGGAGCAACAAAATCTGCTCCAGCACTTTAAGAACTGTGTTTTCTAGGGAAAACCGGCGAACCCTGTAGTTTGTACCCGATTTTGGACAATAATTTTGATCATTGTCAAACTGATGAATTTATACCGTAACAGTTAAACTGGCTATCCCAACGTGTGGCCTTGTTTTTGTCGATAACGCCGTTAGGGCATTGTTTTTGTATTTCTTTTCTTGTCATACAGCTTCATTTTAGTGTTTGGCATTAACGTCATATAGTTTTTTCCAGTCTTTTTCATGAAAACTTGACTTTTTAGGACTTTGAAATTTGGAAACGTGTTTTTTTTTCATATTAGGACGCGTATTCTATTTGTTTTCTTTTAGTAAACGAGTTCCTTGCTACCCCTTTGACATACCAAACATTGTTTTTCCCGGGATTTTTCGCGGGATTTTTGTGTTTTTTCGTGTTTAAGATTTCAACATTTTCTTTTCTGTGCTAAGGCACATTTTAGAGCCATTCTTTTTGGTGCTATCGTTTATTTTAGTATGGATCATTAAGTAAACCGTGTTTTTTTGTCTTTTTCGTGAAAACTCTGAAATTTTTGAAAGGTCTCGAATTTTTTTTTGGATTCATTTATTGTTGATTGTGTTTAGCCTTCAGCTAGTTTGAAATTTTATTCTGCTATTCTGAATTTAAGTTGAAGTTAGTAAAGTTTATCGACATTGACGCATTTAGATTACTGATGTTGACTTTTTTTTTGTTGTCATCCTTTGATGTGGTGCCGCGTTGTTGTTCGTTGACGAGTTGGAAATCATTTCGTTTTCTTTATTCTTTATTGGTCCGTTGTTAGGATGTGGTTTTGTGCTGGTGTGTTTGTGAGATCCGCTTTATGCGAATTTTTAATATCTCTCAAACCATCTTAGTTGGATTGGCGTAGTATTTTTTTGTTGGACTCCTATTTCGTTTTCATTTCTATCGTGTATCGCCCAACTTCGTTTGCTGATTTCATCGCGTGCATCAACACTTGTCGTAGTGTCTTGTACACTTTTTGTCGTACCCCTTTCGTTTATTGACTAAGTAGTTTACCGTGTTGAAGTATGTTGCGATTTAGTCGCCTGTTGTCGTTGTGATTAAGTGACTTATTTATGGACGATCTGTCGTCACCTACCGAATTTTGTTTTGATGACTTTAGGTTGTCACTTTAGGTGTCTTTGCCCTGTGGGAAAGACTTTTTCGTTGAAGACTTTTGATGGCTTTAGGCCATGTTTCGTGTTCCTGCTCCGTGGATTCTGAGAGGGACAAAGCTTTTGAGCTTCGTGTGACGGCAGTGCACGGCCGTTCACATGTTGTTTCGTTAGTGAATTTTATGTTGACATTTGTTGGAGACTTCGTTTTTCCGGATTTTCTTTTGGTGTTCGGTGTTGGAGTCATTGTCGGTCTCGCATTTTGCGAATTCAGAGACGACTTGACTTTCGGCATCGTCATCAATTGAGGATTTCGGTGGACTTAGTTTTCTTTTCCTTGACAATCCCAAGTCACAATGAATTAACCAGGTGTGACATACTGTTGTATATAATTGTTCGCATTATTAGAATAGGATAGGTTAGTTTAGGCTAGGCGGCCTTCAAGGCCTTCGAGACTCCTGTCGTTCGTGGCTACCCCTTTCTTTGATCGTTTGTTGCTGTGGGACAAACACAAGAGGCTGATCCCGTGACGCCTCGCGTGCCCTCTTCAACGCGTCTTCGAGAGTTAGGTTGCGAACCTTGGGGCTTCGTACCCTGTGTTCGATTGGTAGGTTGGACGGAAGAGTGCACAGTGATGACTTATACCCTATTATGACAAGCTCTTTCAAGAGCAAAACAAATCCCAGGTGGGATGTCAACTCTTCTCTCTCATCTTTCTTCTTTCGTTCTATCCTCCCTTTACCGTGTGTCCGGCGACACCTGTCATTGTCCTCACCCGTTTTGCCTTTGGCACTTTTCCCTTTAAACCGTGTCATGGGGCCGGATAGTGAGTAGGCAGTGGGTCCGGTCGCCTTGCTTACCCGTCACCCCATAGACGCGTGCCATGGTCGCTCGGCCATGGTCGGTATTATTTTGAGATGTGGGCACCACCCTTTACCGGGGTGGAGTGGTCCGTGCTTTATGTTCGTGAACACTTTTGATGTTGAGTTTCGATCGCCAAGTCGAATGGGACCCCTGGCGGAGTACCCTCCTGTTGGGACACTTATGTTTTGTATTTGTCGCCCGATTCCCTGGTCCGGGGAGGGGTGTTCTAGGCTTCACCGAACCGTCAGTACCTGATTGGGGTTTTACGTAATTTCCACCGGCGTAACCGGTCTTTTTGGCAAATCCTTCTTCCTTCTCCCGAGTAGTGACGGCTATCTCAATCCGCACCCTAGGTTAAGCTATTCTTCAAGCAACTTCTTCAGTTGCGCTAAGGATCAATTTGGGAAATTGACCTCTAGTAAGGGGGGTGTTAGATGACTCGACGTCACTAAGCGATTCACGCGATTAATCCAATTATGGGTTGTCATCAAAAATTAGTCAAACCCGTTTTACATAAAATTCAATTTCAATCTAAAAATCCCGAGAGCCGGCCCTGTATTTCTAAAAGCTGTTACCGATTTATTTAGGTCACATTTTAAGACACAAACCATTGACGGAAATTCTCCGTAAGCACTTCTGTGCCACGTTCAAATTGTTTGGTTCGTTTTGTAGCCTTGGGGCTTCCAGTTATATCCAAAGTCCGGTTGAACTCAAATCAAAAATAATCACACCCCAATGGAATATTTCTTTATAAACATTTTCGCTTCGCACGCTAATGTGTTTATTTCGACACCCAGGCGCCTTCAATACAAAATTCTCGGAACTTCTGTGCAGCCAGCGCATTTTAAACTTAAGCTCCCTTTGTCTTACGCGATAAAGAAATGAGATTTCAAATGTTATTTCGGTCCATATCAATCCGGGGACTTTTCGTAGTAACCCGATACTTTGGAATTCGCTATACCACAAAATTCTTTGTTCAGGATTCAAGGCCCCTTTCTGCCCAATTAAGCTTACCTAGTAAAATTTCCTTTTATTTCACAACGCGGTAAGGAATGGTGCAATAATGAGAGGAAGAATTTCCATCAGCGGTTGCAAAAGTGAGATGGACTCTTCTTTGCCGCGGGGGCAAATCTTTAAGCCCGCGCGTTCGAAATTTTAATTAGTAGCAAGCTTCCGACTAAGAACGTTGTCAACGAACGCTAGCCCCGGTGCCTCGGCCGGGGGCTGCGCTACTTTTGTGAGTGCCCTGTGGCCAGTTTCGTTGCCTTGGTATTAAATCGACGTGTTGATTTCTTCTGAACTTAAGTGAGTCAAGCTCGAACCTTTTGAAGCAATTTATTGTTGGTGTGCGGGCAGAGGAAGTGTAGTGAACTCGACGTTGTTTAATGAAGGGCCGATTTTCGTTTACTACAGTTGGTCTCCGGGGAGACTTTTGGCACTTTTTGCCGATCCGATTAGAAACGATATCTGAAGAGCCTCAACTAACTTTTTTCCCTGTTAAGTCGGGAAAAGACTATTGCGTAATGCATATTTGGGTCAACGTCGGGTTTAATTGGGCCGCCGCGCAACATCGTATTGGCTGCTGTCACTTCTTCGATTGATGGTTGCTGTCTTCAATCCCCTCGAGTCTCGCTGCCTCTTCTGGAGAATTTGCTACACCTTGTGCACGTCTCGCCAGGCCTCCACGAGAACAAGTACATCTGCATCTAACACTGCATGCTTCAACTCAGGTAGGCGCCTTGTATTGTACCAATTAAATAACTCTGGTGCCTAACTTAATGTGCGATTTTATATTTTATTGTGTGTCAGTGCTTATAATCGTTGCGTACGTCCGCTAGGACCTATGATTTGTTTCAGTTAATGTTTACCAGGGGCTTTACTCCTGGCGTCCATTTTATGTCATTTGTTTTGGATCATAGTGTGTTTTTTTGTGTCTTTGTAACTAGCCCTTAAGATATATTTTGGTTTTGTGGGGCCCCCTTTCACATTCACGTAGGATATCTTTTTTACTAAATTTAAACTCACCTCCGGGTGTGTGTTTTAATGTACCGATTTGTGTAAACTTTAATTCTTTAAATAATAAACTTGTTAAAGTCAGTTCATTCTTTTTTATGAACTTTGAAACCCCTTCTGGGTCATTAACTAATCTAGTGTGGCAAAGGCCAAATGTAATTAATTTTGTGAAGTTAAAGCATGCTCTTTTGAGTAAGTAAGCCCCAGAATTTGGGCCAGTCAGTGTTCTTTTGTTATTCTTTAGTGACGGTGGCCTTAAAGGTAAGTGATTTAACGACAAGGTCACCCGGCTACTCGGAGGAGGCTTGGTAAACAACAGGCGGAGGTGTTCAGCAACGTACTTGGAGGACTTATACATAGGCTACGTGTATTGTTCTTGGTTCTAGACACGTTAGCCACCCCTAATCAGAACCAAGTGGCGCTCAGGCATTTCTCTTTCTTTTAAGCAAGCTTTAGGGTAAGTACCCCCGTCGGTTTTTCATTTAAGTCTTCGAACCACGCCTTCCCGACTGAGTTAGTGCGCGTAATCGGAGCAACAAAATCTGCTCCAGCACTTTAAGAACTGTGTTTTCTAGGGAAAACCGGCGAACCCTGTAGTTTGTACCCGATTTTGGACAATAATTTTGATCATTGTCAAACTGATGAATTTATACCGTAACACCTTTCGAACTCTTGTGCTGCACGACCACCGCAAACCTCCGCGCTACTATCGTCAAATTTCTTACAAAACTCAGCGTTCACAATATTTTGTTCCTCTTGTGATAAGTGTGGAGACTGTGATCTCATTCTTTTTGCAACCGATTTTTCAGTTTCCTCCACGCCTTGAAGAAGCTGTGGAGTACATATATTTATCACACTATCTGAATCACTTCGAACTTGCCCCTTTCCGGTCACAGCCTCGACATTCATCAACACTGGCTCTACGCGTTTTGCCAAACTTAACTTCGACGCACGTTTTCGCTTTGGCCCCTCGGTAAGGAGTTGCCTTAAAATTTTGCAAGAGCTGTCCTGACTAGCAGGTGTACAGCTGGCCTCGACGTCCGAAATCGGAGAAAATAAAGAACGGCCAGATACCACTACTACATTGTCCAAAATGTTTAACGAGGCTTGCGGCGTCTGGCTTGCGGGGTTGGGGGTTGCCCCGCTTCGCTGCGTGCAAACGCAGAGTTCGGCATTAGCCCGTTCCGGCGTCGATAGGCTAAGTCTATTAGCATTACGCTTCCACTCCTGCAATACAATACCTCCACACGAAACACACTTTACAGCACTGGAACCAACCATCGCGACAGCAGAGAAGAGAATGACCCCTCCTCATCTGAGAATTGCTTAAGTACACATTGGTTGACCATGGGTTGACCATGGGTTGAAGGACGGAGACGTCACCTTGCACATACGGATGGTAAGCATTTAGAGTACGCGGACGATTTTCTGTGCAATTTCAACTCAAGGCTCCCATTATTTCTTTACTCGTTACCTCTGTCTGAAAAGATACACAGCTTTTATGTAAAGTGACAATACTCGATTTACAAAAATTTATTTTTTCTAAATGGTTACAACTTCTACAGCAAACAGACTTAACTATTACGTACCGCGCTTTGTTTGCATTCTATATCACACTGTATAATGTCCAACGCAAATTTTAGCATTTCGTACATACACATCGCATTTTCCGATGTAGGCAACGCGTTCGCAATGTTTGTTTTGAAATCACCCGGTTCATTCCACACACTTTCAATTACAGTGCTATAATATTTTTCAAACTGTTGGCACTTTAAACATTCTATTTTAGACTGTATGAGCGGCACCAGCTCCCAAAATTCTTCGAACGACTCCATGTCCAGTTCAACTCGATTACGCCCTATTTCCTCTAGTTCAATCATTTTCTTGTTTAGAAATTTCTTACAAGATATTCTTCTATTAGGTTCAATATCTACCAGTTGTGGCTGAGCATCATCACTGATAAAGTAGTTATTTATCATACATTGATTGTCCAAAAACACGTTAAATATCGGTTGCTCCATCCGCATCCAATCATAGTCCGAACCACAGAACAACACTGTCGGCGCAAACGATCCATAGCCGTTTAAACCCACACTCACGAATTTGTTCCTCAATTTATTTAGAGGATAGGTTGTGGAATTTAATAACACTGGATATGGATGCAGAAAATTGGCCTTCAGCAGTCTAAGCTTTATATTTTCCCTAGCTTCTTTTATGTTCTCGTCTGTCATTGCTAATGTATTTGCTAGTACAACGCCCGCTACACTATTGCACATCTTTATTTATACACATGCGTCTGGCCTTGAGAGCCTAGCGGTAGGAGGATTCTCCTTGGCCTTGAAGTCCACGTGCCTTGCAATGCCAGTGACCTTGAGGGCCTGAGGAGTAACGTTGGCCTTGAAGTTCACGTGCTTTGCAATCCGAGTAAATGACCTTGAGGGCCGCAGGAGTAACGTTGGTCTTGAAGTCCACGTACCTTGCAATGCCAGTGACCTTGAGGGCCTGAGGAGTAACGTTGGCCTTGAAGTTCAAGTGCTTTGCAATCCGAGTAAATGACCTTGAGGGCCGCCTTGTCAGGGGAAGGAGTGCGTCAGGGGAGGCCGTAACCTCGACCTTGAAAAAGTGGTGGGGGGAGGTTCCAGAACCATCCACTTGCCTCTACTATGACCTCGACCTTGAAAAAGTGGTGGGGGGAGGTCGCAGAACCGGCAAAAGGCATCTACTATCCAAAAAATTTAAGTTTAATAGTTTAGTATTAAGGTACGTTAAAACGTCGGAAAAGCACGTTTTTCAATATATATTAGCTACAGAAAATTTTAGTGTACTACTATCATACCTAGTTTTGATCAAAATATAATAATTTTATTACTGGTTAGCGTGCCAATTTTAACAGGTGCTCAACAGCTGGCTTAAAATTGATTGTAGAGGTTGTAAAAGCTGCAGGAGTGCATTCAGTGCTTAGTGAGACATAGAAAGCTGCTATATTAAATTGTTCTGCATCCAAAAAATTCAAGTTTAATAGTTTAGTATTAAGGTGCGTTAAAACGTCGGAAAAGCACGTTTTTCAATATATATTAGCTACAGAAAATTTTAGTGTACTACTCTCATACCTAGGTTTGATCAAAATATAATAATTTTATTACTGGTAGGCGTGCCAATTTTAACAGGTGCTCAACAGCTGGCTTAAAATTGATTGTAGAGGTTGTAAAAGCTGTAGGAGTGCATTTGGAGCTTAGTGAGACATACAAAGTTGCTATATTAAATTATTCTGCATCCAAAAAATTCAAGTTTAATAGTTTTGCATTAAGGTGCATTAAAACCTCTGAAAAGCACGTTTTTCAATACATATTAGCTACAGAAAAGTTTAGTGTACTACTATCATACCTAGTTTTGACCAAATATAATAATTTTATCCCTGGTGGGCGTGCCGATATTAACAGGTGCTCAACAGCTGGCTTAAAATTGATTGTAGAGGTTGTAAAAGCTGCAGGAGTGCATTTGGAGCTTAGTGAGACATATAAAGCTGCTATATTAGATTATTCTGCATCCAAAAAATTCAAGTTTAATAGTTTAGTATTAAGGAGCCTTAAAACGTCGGAAAAGCACGTTTTTCAATATATATTAGCTGCAGAAAATTTTAGTGTACTACTATCATACCTAGTTTTGATCAAAATATAATAATTTTATCCCTGGTGGGCGTACCGATATTAACAGGTGCTCAACAGCTGGCTTAAAATTCATTGTAGAGGTTGTAAAAGCTGCAGGAGTGCATTTGGAGCTTAGTGAGACATATAAAGCTGCTGTATTAAATTATTCTGCATCCAAAAAGTTCAAGTTTAATAGTTTAGTATTAAGGTGCGTTAAAACGACGGAAATGCACGTTTTTCAATATATATTAGCTACAGAAAATGTTAGTGTACTACTATCATACCTAGTTTTGATCAAAATATAATAATTTTATTACTGGTAGGTGTGCCAATTTTAACAGGTGCTCAACAGCTGGCTTAAAATTGATTGTAGAGGTTGTAAAAGCTGCAGGAGTGCATTCAGAGCTTAGTGAGACATATAAAGCTGCTATATTAAATTGTTCTGCATCCAAAAAATTCAAGTTTAATAGTTTAGTATTAAGGTGCGTTAAAACGACGGAAATGCACGTTTTTCAATATATATTAGCTACAGAAAATGTTAGTGTACTACTATCATACCTAGTTTTGATCAAAATATAATAATTTTATTACTGGTAGGTGTGCCAATTTTAACAGGTGCTCAACAGCTGGCTTAAAATTGATTGTAGAGGTTGTAAAAGCTGCAGGAGTGCATTCAGAGCTTAGTGAGACATAGAAAGCTGCTATATTAAATTGTTCTGCATCCAAAAAATTCAAGTTTAATAGTTTAGTATTAAGGTGCGTTAAAACGTCGGAAAAGCACGTTTTTCAATATATATTAGCTACAGAAAATTTTAGTGTACTACTCTCATACCTAGGTTTGATCAAAATATAATAATTTTATTACTGGTAGGCGTGCCAATTTTAACAGGTGCTCAACAGCTGGCTTAAAATTGATTGTAGAGGTTGTAAAAGCTGTAGGAGTGCATTTGGAGCTTAGTGAGACATACAAAGTTGCTATATTAAATTATTCTGCATCCAAAAAATTCAAGTTTAATAGTTTTGCATTAAGGTGCATTAAAACCTCTGAAAAGCACGTTTTTAAATATATATTAGCTACAGAAAAGTTTAGTGTACTACTATCATACCTAGTTTTGACCAAATATAATAATTTTATCCCTGGTGGGCGTGCCGATATTAACAGGTGCTCAACAGCTGGCTTAAAATTGATTGTAGAGGTTGTAAAAGCTGCAGGAGTGCATTTGGAGCTTAGTGAGACATATAAAGCTGCTATATTAGATTATTCTGCATCCAAAAAATTCAAGTTTAATAGTTTAGTATTAAGGAGCCTTAAAACGTCGGAAAAGCACGTTTTTCAATATATATTAGCTGCAGAAAATTTTAGTGTACTACTATCATACCTAGTTTTGATCAAAATATAATAATTTTATCCCTGGTGGGCGTACCGATATTAACAGGTGCTCAACAGCTGGCTTAAAATTGATTGTAGAGGTTGTAAAAGCTGCAGGAGTGCATTTGGAGCTTAGTGAGACATATAAAGCTGCTGTATTAAATTATTCTGCATCCAAAAAGTTCAAGTTTAATAGTTTAGTATTAAGGTGCGTTAAAACGACGGAAATGCACGTTTTTCAATATATATTAGCTACAGAAAATGTTAGTGTACTACTATCATACCTAGTTTTGATCAAAATATAATAATTTTATTACTGGTAGGTGTGCCAATTTTAACAGGTGCTCAACAGCTGGCTTAAAATTGATTGTAGAGGTTGTAAAAGCTGCAGGAGTGCATTCAGAGCTTAGTGAGACATATAAAGCTGCTATATTAAATTGTTCTGCATCCAAAAAATTCAAGTTTAATAGTTTAGTATTAAGGTGCGTTAAAACGACGGAAAATCACGTTTTTCAATATATATTAGCTACAGAAAATTTTAGTGTACTACTATCATACCTAGTTTTGATCAAAATATAATAATTTTATTACTGGTAGGGGTGCCAATTTTAACAGGTGCTCAACAACTGGCTTATAATTGATTGTAGAGGTTGTAAAAGCTGCAGGAGTGCATTCAGAGCTTAGTGAGACATATAAAGCTGCTATATTAAATTGTTCTGCATCCAAAAAATTCAAGTTTAATAGTTTAGTATTAAGGTGCGTTAAAACGACGGAAAATCACGTTTTTCAATATATATTAGCTACAGAAAATTTTAGTGTACTACTATCATACCTAGTTTTGATCAAAATATAATAATTTTATTACTGGTGGGCGTGCCAATTTTAACAGGTGCTCAACAGCTGGCTTAAAATTGATTGTAGAGGTTGTAAAAGCTGCAGGAGTGCATTCAGTGCTTAGTGAGACATTGAAAGCTGCTATATTAAATTGTTCTGCATCCAAAAAATTCAAGTTTAATAGTTTAGTATTAAGGTGCGTTAAAACGTCGGAAAAGCACTTTTTTCAATATATATTAGCTACAGAAAATTTTAGTGTACTACTCTCATACCTAGGTTTGATCAAAATATAATAATTTTATTACTGGTAGGCGTGCCAATTTTAACAGGTGCTTAACAGCTGGCTTAAAATAGATTGTAGAGGTTGTAAAAGCTGCAGGAGTGCATTTGGAGCTTAGTGAGACATATAAAGCTACTATATTAAATTATTCTGCATCCAAAAAATTCAAGTTTAATAGTTTAGTATTAAGGTGCGTTAAAACGTCGGAAAAACACGTTTTTCAATATATATTAGCTACAGAAAATTTTAGTGTACTACTATCATACCTAGTTTTGATTAAAATATAATAATTTTATTACTGGTAGGCGTGCCAATATTAACAGGTGCTCAACAGCTGGCTTAAAATTGATTGTAGAGGTTGTAAAAGCTGCAGGAGTGCATTTGGAGCTTAGTGAGACATATAAAGCTGCTATATTAAATTGTTCTGTATCCAAAAATTCAAGTTTAATAGTTTAGTATTAAGGTGCGTTAAAACGTCGGAAAAGAACGTTTTTCAATATATGTTAGCTACAGAAAAGTTTAGTGTACTACTATCATACCTAGTTTTGATCAAAATATAATAATTTTATTACTGGTAGGCGTGCCAATTTTAACAGGTGCTTAACAGCTGGCTTAAAATTGATTGTAGAGGTTGTAAAAGCTGCAGGAGTGCATTTGGAGCTTAGTGAGACCATATAAAGCTGCTATATTAATTATTCTGCATCCAAAAAGTTCAAGTTGATTTGTTTAGTATTAAGGTGCGTTAAAACGTCGGAAAAGCACGTTTTTCAATATATATTAACCACAGAAAATTTTAGTGTACTACTATCATACCTAGTTTTGATCAAAATATAATAATTTTATTACTGGTGGGCGTGCCAATTTTAACAGGTGCTCAACAGCTGGCTTAAAATTGATTGTAGAGGTTGTAAAAGCTGCAGGAGTGCATTCAGTGCTTAGTGAGACATTGAAAGCTGCTATATTAAATTGTTCTGCATCCAAAAAATTCAAGTTTAATAGTTTAGTATTAAGGTGCGTTAAAACGTCGGAAAAGCACGTTTTTCAATATATATTAGCTACAGAAAATTTTAGTGTACTACTATCATACCTAGGTTTGATCAAAATATAATAATTTTATTACTGGTAGGCGTGCCAATTTTAACAGGTGCTCAACAGCTGGCTTAAAATTGATTGTAGAGGTTGTAAAAGCTGTAGGAGTGCATTTGGAGCTTAGTGAGACATATAAAGTTGCTATATTAAATTATTCTGCATCCAAAAAATTCAAGTTTAATAGTTTTGCATTAAGGTGCATTAAAACCTCTGAAAAGCACGTTTTTCAATATATATTAGCTACAGAAAAGTTTAGTGTACTACTATCATACCTAGTTTTGACCAAATATAATAATTATATCCCTGGTGGGCGTGCCGATATTAACAGGTGCTCAACAGCTGGCTTAAAATTGATTGTAGAGGTTGTAAAAGCTGCAGGAGTGCATTTGGAGCTTAGTGAGACATATAAAGCTGCTATATTACATTATTCTGCATCCAAAAAATTCAAGTTTAATAGTTTAGTATTAAGGAGCCTTAAAACGTCGGAAAAGCACGGTTTTCAATATACATTAGCTGCAGAAAATTTTAGTGTACTACTATCATACCTAGTTTTGATCAAAATATAATAGTTTTATCCCTGGTGGGCGTGCCGATATTAACAGGTGCTCAACAGCTGGCTTAAAATTGATTGTAGAGGTTGTAAAAGCTGCAGGAGTGCATTTGGAGCTTAGTGAGACATATAAAGCTGCTATATTAAATTATTCTGCATCCAAAAATTTCAAGTTTAATAGTTTAGTATTAAGGTTCGTTAAAACGACGGAAATGCACGTTTTTCAATATATATTAGCTACAGAAAATGTTAGTGTACTACTATCATACCTAGTTTTGATCAAAATATAATAATTTTATTACTGGTAGGTGTGCCAATTTTAACAGGTGCTCAACAGCTGGCTTAAAATTGATTGTAGAGGTTGTAAAAGCTGCAGGAGTGCATTCAGAGCTTAGTGAGACATAGAAAGTTGCTATATTAAATTGTTCTGCATCCAAAAAATTCAAGTTTAATAGTTTAGTATTAAGGTGCGTTAAAACGTCGGAAAAGCACTTTTTTCAATATATATTAGCTACAGAAAATTTTAGTGTACTACTCTCATACCTAGGTTTGATCAAAATATAATAATTTTATTACTGGTAGGCGTGCCAATTTTAACAGGTGCTTAACAGCTGGCTTAAAATTGATTGTAGAGGTTGTAAAAGCTGCAGGAGTGCATTTGGAGCTTAGTGAGACATATAAAGCTACTATATTAAATTATTCTGCATCCAAAAAATTCAAGTTTAATAGTTTAGTATTAAGGTGCGTTAAAACGTCGGAAAAACACGTTTTTCAATATATATTAGCTACAGAAAATTTTAGTGTACTACTATCATACCTAGTTTTGATTAAAATATAATAATTTTATTACTGGTAGGCGTGCCAATATTAACAGGTGCTCAACAGCTGGCTTAAAATTGATTGTAGAGGTTGTAAAAGCTGCAGGAGTGCATTTGGAGCTTAGTGAGACATATAAAGCTGCTATATTAAATTGTTCTGTATCCAAAAATTCAAGTTTAATAGTTTAGTATTAAGGTGCGTTAAAACGTCGGAAAAGAACGTTTTTCAATATATGTTAGCTACAGAAAAGTTTAGTGTACTACTATCATACCTAGTTTTGATCAAAATATAATAATTTTATTACTGGTAGGCGTGCCAATTTTAACAGGTGCTTAACAGCTGGCTTAAAATTGATTGTAGAGGTTGTAAAAGCTGCAGGAGTGCATTTGGAGCTTAGTGAGACCATATAAAGCTGCTATATTAATTATTCTGCATCCAAAAAGTTCAAGTTGATTTGTTTAGTATTAAGGTGCGTTAAAACGTCGGAAAAGCACGTTTTTCAATATATATTAACCACAGAAAATTTTAGTGTACTACTATCATACCTAGTTTTGATCAAAATATAATAATTTTATTACTGGTGGGCGTGCCAATTTTAACAGGTGCTCAACAGCTGGCTTAAAATTGATTGTAGAGGTTGTAAAAGCTGCAGGAGTGCATTCAGTGCTTAGTGAGACATTGAAAGCTAGTATATTAAATTGTTCTGCATCCAAAAAATTCAAGTTTAATAGTTTAGTATTAAGGTGCGTTAAAACGTCGGAAAAGCACTTTTTTCAATATATATTAGCTACAGAAAATTTTAGTGTACTACTCTCATACCTAGGTTTGATCAAAATATAATAATTTTATTACTGGTAGGCGTGCCAATTTTAACAGGTGCTTAACAGCTGGCTTAAAATTGATTGTAGAGGTTGTAAAAGCTGCAGGAGTGCATTTGGAGCTTAGTGAGACATATAAAGCTACTATATTAAATTATTCTGCATCCAAAAAATTCAAGTTTAATAGTTTAGTATTAAGGTGCGTTAAAACGTCGGAAAAACACGTTTTTCAATATATATTAGCTACAGAAAATTTTAGTGTACTACTATCATACCTAGTTTTGATTAAAATATAATAATTTTATTACTGGTAGGCGTGCCAATATTAACAGGTGCTCAACAGCTGGCTTAAAATTGATTGTAGAGGTTGTAAAAGCTGCAGGAGTGCATTTGGAGCTTAGTGAGACATATAAAGCTGCTATATTAAATTGTTCTGTATCCAAAAATTCAAGTTTAATAGTTTAGTATTAAGGTGCGTTAAAACGTCGGAAAAGAACGTTTTTCAATATATGTTAGCTACAGAAAAGTTTAGTGTACTACTATCATACCTAGTTTTGATCAAAATATAATAATTTTATTACTGGTAGGCGTGCCAATTTTAACAGGTGCTTAACAGCTGGCTTAAAATTGATTGTAGAGGTTGTAAAAGCTGCAGGAGTGCATTTGGAGCTTAGTGAGACCATATAAAGCTGCTATATTAATTATTCTGCATCCAAAAAGTTCAAGTTGATTTGTTTAGTATTAAGGTGCGTTAAAACGTCGGAAAAGCACGTTTTTCAATATATATTAACCACAGAAAATTTTAGTGTACTACTATCATACCTAGTTTTGATCAAAATATAATAATTTTATTACTGGTGGGCGTGCCAATTTTAACAGGTGCTCAACAGCTGGCTTAAAATTGATTGTAGAGGTTGTAAAAGCTGCAGGAGTGCATTCAGTGCTTAGTGAGACATTGAAAGCTGCTATATTAAATTGTTCTGCATCCAAAAAATTCAAGTTTAATAGTTTAGTATTAAGGTGCGTTAAAACGTCGGAAAAGCACGTTTTTCAATATATATTAGCTACAGAAAATTTTAGTGTACTACTATCATACCTAGGTTTGATCAAAATATAATAATTTTATTACTGGTAGGCGTGCCAATTTTAACAGGTGCTCAACAGCTGGCTTAAAATTGATTGTAGAGGTTGTAAAAGCTGTAGGAGTGCATTTGGAGCTTAGTGAGACATATAAAGTTGCTATATTAAATTATTCTGCATCCAAAAAATTCAAGTTTAATAGTTTTGCATTAAGGTGCATTAAAACCTCTGAAAAGCACGTTTTTCAATATATATTAGCTACAGAAAAGTTTAGTGTACTACTATCATACCTAGTTTTGACCAAATATAATAATTATATCCCTGGTGGGCGTGCCGATATTAACAGGTGCTCAACAGCTGGCTTAAAATTGATTGTAGAGGTTGTAAAAGCTGCAGGAGTGCATTTGGAGCTTAGTGAGACATATAAAGCTGCTATATTACATTATTCTGCATCCAAAAAATTCAAGTTTAATAGTTTAGTATTAAGGAGCCTTAAAACGTCGGAAAAGCACGGTTTTCAATATACATTAGCTGCAGAAAATTTTAGTGTACTACTATCATACCTAGTTTTGATCAAAATATAATAGTTTTATCCCTGGTGGGCGTGCCGATATTAACAGGTGCTCAACAGCTGGCTTAAAATTGATTGTAGAGGTTGTAAAAGCTGCAGGAGTGCATTTGGAGCTTAGTGAGACATATAAAGCTGCTATATTAAATTATTCTGCATCCAAAAATTTCAAGTTTAATAGTTTAGTATTAAGGTTCGTTAAAACGACGGAAATGCACGTTTTTCAATATATATTAGCTACAGAAAATGTTAGTGTACTACTATCATACCTAGTTTTGATCAAAATATAATAATTTTATTACTGGTAGGTGTGCCAATTTTAACAGGTGCTCAACAGCTGGCTTAAAATTGATTGTAGAGGTTGTAAAAGCTGCAGGAGTGCATTCAGAGCTTAGTGAGACATAGAAAGTTGCTATATTAAATTGTTCTGCATCCAAAAAATTCTAGTTTAATAGTTTAGTATTAAGGTGCGTTAAAACGACGGAAAATCACGTTTTCAATATATATTAGCTACAGAAAATTTTAGTGTACTACTATCATACCTAGTTTTGATCAAAATATAATAATTTTATTACTGGTAGGGGTGCCAATTTTAACAGGTGCTCAACAACTGGCTTATAATTGATTGTAGATGTTGTAAAAGCTGGAAGAGTGCATTCAGAGCTTAGTGAGACATAGAAAGCTGCTATATTAAATTGTTCTGCATCCAAAAAATTCAAGTTTAATAGTTTAGTATTAATGTGCGTTAAAACGTCGGAAAAGCACGTTTTTCAATATATATTAGCTACAGAAAATTTTAGTGTACTACTATCATACCTAGTTTTGATCAAAATATAATAATTTTATTACTGGTAGGTGTGCCAATTTTAACAGGTGCTCAACAGCTGGCTTAAAATTGATTGTAGAGGTTGTAAAAGCTGCAGGAGTGCATTCAGAGCTAAGTGAGACATAGAAAGCTACTATATTAAATTGTTCTGCATTCATTCTGCATTCAAAACATTCAAGTTTAATAGTTTAGTATTAAGGTGCGTTAAAACGTCGGAAAAGCACGTTTTTTTAATACATATTAGCTACAGAAAATTTTAGTGTACTAGTATCATACCTAGTTTTGATCAAAATATAATAATTTTATTACTGGTAGGCGTGCCATTTTAACACGTGCTCAACAGCTGGCTTAAAATTGATTGTAGAGGTTGTAAAATCTGCAGGAGTGCATTTGGAGCTTAGTGAGGCATATAAAGCTGCTATATTAAATTATTCTGAATCCAAAAAATTCAAGTTTAATAGTTTAGTATTAAGGTGCGTTAAAACGTCGGAAAAGCACGTTTTTCAATATATATTAGCTACAGAAAATTTTAGTGTACTAGTATCATACCTAGTTTTGATCAAAATATAATAATTTTATTACTGGTAGGCGTGCCAATTTTAACACGTGCTCAACAGCTGGCTTAAAATTGATTGTAGAGGTTGTAAAATCTGCAGGAGTGCATTTGGAGCTTAGTGAGACATATAAAGCTGCTATATTAAATTATTCTGAATCAAAAAATTCAAGTTTAATAGTTTAGTATTAAGGTGCGTTAAAACGTCGGAAAAGCACGTTTTTCAATATATATTAGCTACAGAAAATTTTAGTGTACTACTATCATACCTAGTTTTGATCAAAATATAATAATTTTATTACTGGTAGGTGTGCCAATTTTAACAGGTGCTCAACAGCTGGCTTAAAATTGATTGTAGAGGTTGTAAAAGCTGCAGGAGTGCATTCAGAGCTAAGTGAGACATAGAAAGCTACTATATTAAATTGTTCTGCATTCAAAACATTCAAGTTTAATAGTTTAGTATTAAGGTGCGTTAAAACGTCGGAAAAGCACGTTTTTTAATACATATTAGCTACAGAAAATTTTAGTGTACTAGTATCATACCTAGTTTTGATCAAAATATAATAATTTTATTACTGGTAGGCGTGCCAATTTTAACACGTGCTCAACAGCTGGCTTAAAATTGATTGTAGAGGTTGTAAAATCTGCAGGAGTGCATTTGGAGCTTAGTGAGACATATAAAGCTGCTATATTAAATTATTCTGAATCCAAAAAAATTCAAGTTTAATAGTTTAGTATTAAGGTGCGTTAAAACGTCGGAAAAGCACGTTTTTCAATATATATTAGCTACAGAAAATTTAGTGTACTAGTATCATACCTAGTTTTGATCAAAATATAATAATTTTATTACTGGTAGGCGTGCCAATTTTAACACGTGCTCAACAGCTGGCTTAAAATTGATTGTAGAGGTTGTAAAATCTGCAGGAGTGCATTTGGAGCTTAGTGAGACATATAAAGCTGCTATATTAAATTATTCTGAATCAAAAAATTCAAGTTTAATAGTTTAGTATTAAGGTGCGTTAAAACGTCGAAAAGCACGTTTTTCAATATATATTAGCTACAGAAAATTTCAGTGTACTACTATCATACCTAGTTTGATCAAAATATAATAATTTTATTACTGGTAGGCGTGCCAATTTTAACAGGTGCTCAACAGCTAACTTAAAATTAATTGTAGAGGTTGTAAAAGCTGCAGGAGTGCATTTGGAGCTTAGTGAGACATATAAAGCTACTATATTAAATTATTCTGCAACCAAAAAATTCAAGTTAAGAGTTTAGCATTAAGGTGCGTTAAAACCTCTGAAAAGCACGTTTTTCAATATATGTTAGCTACAGAAAAGTATAGTGTACTACTATCATACCTAGTTTTGACCAAATATAATAATTTTATTACTGGTAGGCGTTCCAATTTTAACAGGTGCTCAACAGCTGGCTTAAAATTGATTGTAGAGGTTGTAAAAGCTGCAGGAGTGCATTTGGAGCTTAGTGAAATATATAAAGCTGCTATATTAAATTATTCTGCATCCAAAAAGTTCAAGTTTACTAGTTTAGTATTAAGGTGCGTTAAAACGACGGCAAAGCACGTTTTTAAATATATATTAGCTACAGAAAATGTTAGTGTACTACTATCATACCTAGTTTTGATCAAATATAATAATTTTATTACTGGTAAGTGTGCCAATTTTGACAGGTGCTCAACAGCTGGCTTAAAATTGATTGTAGAGATTGTAAAAGCTGCAGGAGTGCATTTGGAGCTTAGTGAGACATATAAAGCTGCTATATTAAATTATTCTGCATCCAAAAAAATCAAGTTTATAGTTTAGTATTAAGGCGCGTTAAAACGACGGAAAAGCACGTTTTTCAATATATATTAGCTACAGAAAATGTTAGTGTACTACTATCATACCTAGTTTGATCAAAATATAATAATTTTATTACTGGTAGGCGTGCCAATTTTAACAGGTGCTCAACAGCTGGCTTAAATTGATTGTAGAGGTTGTAAAAGCTGCAGGAGTGCATTTGGAGCTTAGTGAGACATATAAAGCTGCTATATTAAATTATTCTGCATCCACAAAATTCAAGTTTAAGAGTTTAGCATTAAGGTGCGTTAAAACCTCTGAAAGAACGTTTTTCAATATATGTTAGCTACAGAAAAGTTTAGTGTACTACTATCATACCTAGTTTGACCAAATATAATAATTTTATTACTGGTGGGCGTGCCAATTTTAACAGGTGCTCAACAGCTGGCTTAAAATTGATTGTAGAGATTGTAAAAGTTGCAGGAGTGCATTCAGAGCTTAGTGAGACATAGAAAGATGCTATATTAAATTATTCTGCATCCAAAAAATTCAAGTTTAATAGTTTAGTATTAAGGTGCGTTAAAACGACGGAAAAGCACGTTTTTCAATATATATAAGCTACAGAAAATTTTAGTGTACTACTATCATACCTAGTTTTGATTAAAATATAATAATTTTATTACTGGTAGGCGTGCCAATTTTAACAGGTGCTCAACAGCTGGCTTAAAATTGATTGTAGAGGTTAGAGCTTAGTGAGACATAGAAAGCTGCTATATTAAATTGTTCTGCATCCAAAAAATTCAAGTTTAATAGTTTAGTATTAAGGTACGTTAAAACGTCGGAAAAGCCCTTTTTCAATATATATTAGCTACAGAAAATTTTAGTGTACTACTATCATACCTAGTTTTGATCAAAATATAATAATTTTATTACTGGTGGGCGTGCCAATTTTAACAGGTGCTCAACAGCTAGCTTAAAATTGATTGTAGAGGTTGTAAAAGCTGCAGGAGTGCATTCAGTGCTTAGTGAGACATTGAAAGCTGCTATATTAAATTGTTCTGCATCCAAAAAATTCAAGTTTAATAGTTTAGTATTAAGGTGCGTTAAAACGTCGGAAAAGCACGTTTTTCAATATATATTAGCTACAGAAAATTTTAGTGTACTACTCTCATACCTAGGTTTGATCAAAATATAATAATTTTATTACTGGTAGGCGTGCCAATTTTAACAGGTGCTCAACAGCTGGCTCAAAATTGATTGTATAGGTTGTAAAAGCTGTAGGAGTGCATTTGGAGCTTAGTGAGACATATAAAGTTGCTATATTAAATTATTCTGCATCCAAAAAATTCAAGTTTAATAGTTTTGCATTAAGGTGCATTAAAACCTCTGAAAAGCACGTTTTTCAATATATATTAGCTACAGAAAAGTTTAGTGTACTACTATCATACCTAGTTTTGACCAAATATAATAATTTTATCCCTGGTGGGCGTTCCGATATTAACAGATGCTCAACAGCTGGCTTAAAATTGATTGTAGAGGTTGTAAAAGCTGCAGGAGTGCATTTGGAGCTTAGTGAGACATATAAAGCTGCTATATTAGATTATTCTGCATCCAAAAAATTCAAGTTTAATAGTTTAGTATTAAGGAGCCTTAAAACGTCGGAAAAGCACGTTTTTCAATATATATTAGCTGCAGAAAATTTTAGTGTACTACTATCATACCTAGTTTTGATCAAAATATAATAATTTTATTACTGGTAGGCGTGCCAATTTTAACAGGTGCTTAACAGCTGGCTTAAAATTGATTGTAGAGGTTGTAAAAGCTGCAGGAGTGCATTTAAAGCTTAGTGAGACATATAAAGCTGCTATATTAAATTATTCTGCATCCAAAAGATTCATGTTTAATAGTTTAGTATTAAGGTGCGTTAAAACGACGGAAAAGCACGTTTTTCAATATATATTAGCTATAGAAAATTTTAGTGTACTACTATCATACCTAGTTTTGATCAAAATATAATAATTTTATTACTGGTAGGCGTGCCAATTTTAACAGGTGCTCAACAGCTGGCTTAAAATTGATTGTAGAGGTTGTACAAGCAGCAGGAGTGCATTTGGAGCTTAGTGAGACATATAAAGCTACTATATTAAATTATTCTGCATTCAAAAAATTCAAGTTTAATAGTTTTGCATTAAGGTGCATTAAAACCTCTGAAAAGCACGTTTTTCAATATATATTAGCTACAGAAAAGTTTAGTGTACTACTATCATACCTAGTTTTGACCAAATATAATAATTTTATCCCTGGTGGGCGTGCCGATATCAACAGGTGCTCAACAGCTGGCTTAAAATTGATGGTAGAGGTTGTAAAAGCTACAGGAGTGCATTTGGAGCTTAGTGAGACATATAAAGCTGCTATATTAAATTATTCTGCATCCAAAAAATTCAAGTTTAATAGTTTAGTATTAAGGAGCCTTAAAACGTCGGAAAAGCACGTTTTTCAATATATATTAGCTACAGAAAATTTTAGTGTACTACTATCATACCTAGTTTTGATCAAAATATAATAATTTTATTACTGGTGGGCGTGCCAATTTTAATAGGTGCTCAACAGCTGGCTTAAAATTGATTGTAGAGGTTGTAAAAGCTGCAGGAGTGCATTCAGTGCTTAGTGAGACATTGAAAGCTGCTATATTAAATTGTTCTGCATCCAAAAAATTCAAGTTTAATAGTTTAGTATTAAGGTGCGATAAACTTCGGAAAAGCACGTTTTTCAATATATATTAGCTACAGAAAATTTTAGTGTACTACTCTCATACCTAGGTTTGATCAAAATATAATAATTTTATTACTGGTAGGCGTGCCAATTTTAACAGGTGCTCAACAGCTGGCTCAAAATTGATTGTAGAGGTTGTAAAAGCTGCAGGAGTGCATTTGGAGCTTAGTGAGACATATAAAGTTGCTATATTAAATTATTCTGCATCCAAAAAATTCAAGTTTAATAGTTTAGTATTAAGGTGCGTTAAAACGTCGGAAAAGCACGTTTTTCAATATATATTAGCTACAGAAAATTTTAGTGTACTACTCTCATACCTAGGTTTGATAAAAATATAATAATTTTATTACTGGTAGGCGTGCCAATTATAACAGGTGCTCAACAGCTGGCTCAAAATTGATTGTAGAGGTTGTAAAAGCTGCAGGAGTGCATTTGGAGCTTAGTGAGACATATAAAGCTGCTATATTAGATTATTCTGCATCCAAAAAATTCAAGTTTAATAGTTTAGTATTAAGGAGCCTTAAAACGTCGGAAAAGCACGTTTTTCAATATATATTAGCTACAGAAAAGTTTAGTGTACTACTATCATACCTAGTTTTGACCAAATATAATAATTTTATCCCTGGTGGGCGTGCCGATATCAACAGGTGCTCAACAGCTGGCTTAAAATTGATGGTAGAGGTTGTAAAAGCTACAGGAGTGCATTTGGAGCTTAGTGAGACATATAAAGCTGCTATATTAAATTATTCTGCATCCAAAAAATTCAAGTTTAATAGTTTAGTATTAAGGAGCCTTAAAACGTCGGAAAAGCACGTTTTTCAATATATATTAGCTACAGAAAATTTTAGTGTACTACTATCATACCTAGTTTTGATCAAAATATAATAATTTTATTACTGGTGGGCGTGCCAATTTTAACAGGTGCTCAACAGCTGGCTTAAAATTGATTGTAGAGGTTGTAAAAGCTGCAGGAGTGCATTCAGTGCTTAGTGAGACATTGAAAGCTGCTATATTAAATTGTTCTGCATCCAAAAAATTCAAGTTTAATAGTTTAGTATTAAGGTGCGATAAACTTCGGAAAAGCACGTTTTTCAATATATATTAGCTACAGAAAATTTTAGTGTACTACTCTCATACCTAGGTTTGATCAAAATATAATAATTTTATTACTGGTAGGCGTGCCAATTTTAACAGGTGCTCAACAGCTGGCTCAAAATTGATTGTAGAGGTTGTAAAAGCTGCAGGAGTGCATTTGGAGCTTAGTGAGACATATAAAGTTGCTATATTAAATTATTCTGCATCCAAAAAATTCAAGTTTAATAGTTTAGTATTAAGGTGCGTTAAAACGTCGGAAAAGCACGTTTTTCAATATATATTAGCTACAGAAAATTTTAGTGTACTACTATCATACCTAGTTTTGATCAAAATATAATAATTTTATTACTGGTGGGCGTGCCAATTTTAACAGGTGCTCAACAGCTGGCTCAAAATTGATTGTAGAGGTTGTAAAAGCTGCAGGAGTGCATTTGGAGATTAGTGAGACATATAAAGCTGCTATATTAAATTATTCTGCATCCAAAAAAGTTCAAGTTTAATAGTTTAGTATTAAGGTGCGTTAAAACGACGGAAAAGCACGTTTTTCAATATATATTAGCTACAGAAAATGTTAGTGTACTACTATCATACCTAGTTTTGATCAAAATATAATAATTTTATTACTGGTAGGTGTGCCAATTTTAACAGGTGCTCAACAGCTGGCTTAAAATTGATTGTAAATATTGTAAAAGCTGCAGGAGTGCATTTGGAGCTTAGTGAGACATATAAAGCTAATATATTAAATTATTCTGCATCCACAAAATTCAAGTTTAAGAGTTTAGCATTAAGGTGCGTTAAAACCTCTGAAAAGAACGTTTTTCAATATATGTTAGCTACAGAAAAGTTTAGTGTACTACTATCATACCTAGTTTTGACCAAATATAATAATTTTATTACTGGTGGGCGTGCCAATTTTAACAGGTGCTCAACAGCTGGCTTAAAATTGATTGTAGAGGTTGTAAAAGTTGCAGGAGTGCATTCAGAGCTTAGTGAGACATAGAAAGCTGCTATATTAAATTGTTCTGCATCCAAAAAATTCAAGTTTAAGAGTTTAGCATTAAGGTGCGTTAAAACCTCTGAAAAGAACGTTTTTCAATATATGTTAGCTACAGAAAAGTTTAGTCTACTACTATCATACCTAGTTTTGACCAAATATAATAATTTTATTACTGGTGGGCGTGCCAATTTTAACAGGTGCTCAACAGCTGGCTTAAAATTGATTGTAGAGGTTGTAAAAGCTGCAGGAGTGCATTCAGAGCTTAGTGAGACATAGAAAGCTGCTATATTAAATTGTTCTGCATCCAAAAAATTCAAGTTTAATAGTTTAGCATTAAGGTGCGTTAAAACCTCTGAAAAGAACGTTTTTCAATATATGTTAGCTACAGAAAATGTTAGTGTACTACTATCATACCTAGTTTTGACCAAATATAATAATTTTATTACTGGTGGGCGTGCCAATTTTAACAGGTGCTCAACAGCTGGCTTAAAATTGATTGTAGAGGTTGTAAAAGCTGCAGGAGTGCATTCAGAGCTTAGTGAGACATATAAAGCTGCTATATTAAATTATTCTGCATCCAAAAAATTCAAGTTTAATAGTTTAGTATTAAGGTGCGTTAAAACGACGGAAAAGCACGTTTTTCAATATATATTAGCTACAGAAAATTTTAGTGTACTACTATCATACCTAGTTTTGATCAAAATATAATAATTGTATTACTGGTGGGCGTGCCAATTTTAACAGGTGCTCAACAGCTGGCTTAAAATTGATTGTAGAGGTTGTAAAAGCTGCAGGAGTGCATTCAGTGCTTAGTGAGACATTGAAAGCTGCTATATTAAATTGTTCTGCATCCAAAAAATTCAAGTTTAATAGTTTAGTATTAAGGTGCGTTAAAACGTCGGAAAAGCACTTTTTTCAATATATATTAGCTACAGAAAATTTTAGTGTACTACTCTCATACCTAGGTTTGATCAAAATATAATAATTTTATTACTGGTAGGCGTGCCAATTTTAACAGGTGCTCAACAGCTGGCTCAAAATTGATTGTAGAGGTTGTAAAAGCTGCAGGAGTGCATTTGGAGCTTAGTGAGACATATAAAGTTGCTATATTAAATTATTCTGCATTCAAAAAATTCAAGTTTAATAGTTTTGCATTAAGGTGCATTAAAACCTCTGAAAAGCACGTTTTTCAATATATATTAGCTACAGAAAAGTTTAGTGTACTACTATCATACCTAGTTTTGACCAAATATAATAATTTTATCCCTGGTGGGCGTGCCGATATTAACAGGTGCTCAACAGCTGGCTTAAAATTGATTGTAGAGGTTGTAAAAGCTGCAGGAGTGCATTTGGAGCTTAGTGAGACATATAAAGCTGCTATATTAGATTATTCTGCATCCAAAAAATTCAAGTTTAATAGTTTAGTATTAAGGAGCCTTAAAACGTCGGAAAAGCACGTTTTTCAATATATATTAGCTGCAGAAAATTTTAGTGTACTACTATCATACCTAGTTTTGATCAAAATATAATAATTTTATTACTGGTAGGCGTGCCAATTTTAACAGGTGCTCAACAGCTGGCTTAAAATTGATTGTAGAGGTTGTAAAAGCTGCAGGAGTGCATTTAAAGTTTAGTGAGACATATAAAGCTGCTATATTAAATTATTCTGCATCCAAAAGATTCAAGTTTAATAGTTTAGTATTAAGGTGCGTTAAAACGACGGAAAAGCACGTTTTTCAATATATATTAGCTATAGAAAATTTTAGTGTACTACTATCATACCTAGTTTTGATCAAAATATAATAATTTTATTACTGGTAGGCGTGCCAATTTTAACAGGTGCTCAACAGCTGGCTTAAAATAGATTGTAGAGGTTGTAAAAGCTGCAGGAGTGCATTTGGAGCTTAGTGAGACATATAAAGCTGCTATATTAAATTATTCTGCATCGAAAAATTCAAGTTTAATAGTTTAGTATTAAGGTGCCTTAAAACGTCGGAAAAGC
Organism: Agriotes lineatus; assembly: GCA_940337035.1. Lineage (NCBI taxonomy): Eukaryota > Metazoa > Arthropoda > Insecta > Coleoptera > Elateridae > Agriotes > Agriotes lineatus. The sequence continues at coordinate 197,082 of CALNHX010001675.1, forward strand.
ACGTTTTTCAATATATATTAGCTACAAAAAATTTCAGTGTACTACTATCATACCTAGTTTTGATCAAAATGTAATAATTTTATTACTGGTAGGCGTGCCAATTTTAACAGGTGCTCAACAGCTAACTTAAAATTAATTGTAGAGGTTGTAAAAGCTGCAGGAGTGCATTTGGAGCTTAGTGAGACATATAAAGCTACTATATTAAATTATTCTGCAACCAAAAAATTCAAGTTTAAGAGTTTAGCATTAAGGTGCGTTAAAACCTCTGAAAAGCACGTTTTTCAATATATGTTAGCTACAGAAAAGTATAGTGTACTACTATCATACCTAGTTTTGACCAAATATAATAATTTTATTACTGGTAGGCGTTCCAATTTTAACAGGTGCTCAACAGCTGGCTTAAAATTGATTGTAGAGGTTGTAAAAGCTGCAGGAGTGCATTTGGAGCTTAGTGAGACATATAAAGCTGCTATATTAAATTATTCTGCATCCAAAAAGTTCAAGTTTAATAGTTTAGTATTAAGGTGCGTTAAAACGACGGAAAAGCACGTTTTTCAATATATATTAGCTACAGAAAATGTTAGTGTACTACTATCATACCTAGTTTTGATCAAAATATAATAATTTTATTACTGGTAGGTGTGCCAATTTTAACAGGTGCTCAACAGCTGGCTTAAAATTGATTGTAGAGATTGTAAAAGCTGCAGGAGTGCATTTGGAGCTTAGTGAGACATATAAAGCTGCTATATTAAATTATTCTGCATCCAAAAAGTTCAAGTTTAATAGTTTAGTATTAAGGTGCGTTAAAACGACGGAAAAGCACGTTTTTCAATATATATTAGCTACAGAAAATGTTAGTGTACTACTATCATACCTAGTTTTGATCAAAATATAATAATTTTATTACTGGTAGGCGTGCCAATTTTAACAGGTGCTCAACAGCTGGCTTAAAATTGATTGTAGAGGTTGTAAAAGCTGCAGGAGTGCATTTGGAGCTTAGTGAGACATATAAAGCTGCTATATTAAATTATTCTGCATCCACAAAATTCAAGTTTAAGAGTTTAGCATTAAGGTGCGTTAAAACCTCTGAAAAGAACGTTTTTCAATATATGTTAGCTACAGAAAAGTTTAGTGTACTACTATCATACCTAGTTTTGACCAAATATAATAATTTTATTACTGGTGGGCGTGCCAATTTTAACAGGTGCTCAACAGCTGGCTTAAAATTGATTGTAGAGATTGTAAAAGCTGCAGGAGTGCATTTGGAGCTTAGTGAGACATAGAAAGCTGCTATATTAAATTGTTCTGCATCCAAAAAATTCAAGTTTAATAGTTTAGTATTAAGGTGTGTTAAAACGTCGGAAAAGAACGTTTTTCAATATATGTTAGCTACAGAAAAGTTTAGTGTACTACTATCATACCTAGTTTTGATCAAAATATAATAATTTTATTACTGGTAGGCGTGCCAATTTTAACAGGTACTTAACAGCTGGCTTAAAATTGATTGTAGAGGTTGTAAAAGCTGCAGGAGTGCATTTGGAGCTTAGTGAGACCATATAAAGCTGCTATATTAATTATTCTGCATCCAAAAAGTTCAAGTTTATTTGTTTAGTATTAAGGTGCGTTAAAACGACGGAAAAGCACGTTTTTCAATATATATTAGCTACAGAAAAGTTTAGTGTACTACTATCATACCTAGTTTTGATCAAAATATAATAATTTTATTACTGGTAGGCGTGCCAATTTTAACAGGTGCTTAACAGCTGGCTTAAAATTGATTGTAGAGGTTGTAAAAGCTGCAGGAGTGCATTTGGAGCTTAGTGAGACATATAAAGCTGCTATATTAAATTATTCTGCATCCAAAAAATTCAAGTTTAAGAGTTTATCATTAAGGTGCGTTAAAACCTCTGAAAAGAACGTTTTTCAATATATATTAGCTACAGAAAATTTTAGTGTACTACTATCATACCTAGTTTTGATCAAAATATAATAATTTTATTACTGGTAGGCGTGCCAGTTTTAACAGGTGCTTAACAGCTGGCTTAAAATTGATTGTAGAGGTTGTAAAAGCTGCAGGAGTGCATTTGGAGCTTAGTGAGACCATATTAAGCTGCTATATTAATTATTCTGCATCCAAAAAATTCAAGTTCATTTGTTTAGTATTAAGGTGCGTTAAAACGTCGGAACAGCACGATTTTCAATATATATTAGCCACAGAAAATTTTAGTGTACTACTATCATACCTAGTTTTGATCAAAATATAATAATTTTATTACTGGTAGGCGTGCCAATTTTAACAGGTGCTCAACAGCTGGTTTAAAATTGATTGTAGAGGTTGTAAAAGCTGCAGGAGTGCATTTGGAGCTTAGTGAGACATATAAAGCTGCTATATTAAATTATTCTGCATCCAAAAAATTCAAGTTTAAGAGTTTAGCATTAAGGTGCGTTAAAACCTCTGAAAAGAACGTTTTTCAATATATGTTAGCTACAGAAAAGTTTAGTGTACTACTATCATACCTAGTTTTGACCAAATATAATAATTTTATTACTGGTGGGCGTGCCAATTTTAACAGGTGCTCAACAGCTGGCTTAAAATTGATTGTAGAGGTTGTAAAAGCTGCAGGAGTGCATTCAGAGCTTAGTGAGACATAGAAAGCTGCTATATTAAATTGTTCTGCATCCAAAAAATTCAAGTTTAATAGTTTAGTATTAAGGTGCGTTAAAACGACGGAAAAGCACGTTTTTCAATATATATTAGCTACAGAAAATTTTAGTGTACTACTATCATACCTAGTTTTGATTAAAATATAATAATTTTATTACTGGTAGGCGTGCCAATTTTAACAGGTGCTCAACAGCTGGCTTAAAATCGATTGTAGAGGTTGTAAAAGCTGCAGGAGTGCAATCAGAGCTTAGTGAGACATAGAAAGCTGCTATATTGAATTGTTCTGCATCCAAAAAATTCAAGTTTAATAGTTTAGTATTAAGGTACGTTAAAACGTCGGAAAAGCACCTTTTTCAATATATATTAGCTACAGAAAATTTTAGTGTACTACTATCATACCTAGTTTTGATCAAAATATAATAATTTTATTACTGGTGGGCGTGCCAATTTTAACAGGTGCTCAACAGCTGGCTTAAAATTGATTGTAGAGGTTGTAAAAGCTGCAGTAGTGCATTCAGTGCTTAGTGAGACATTGAAAGCTGCTATATTAAATTGTTCTGCATCCAAAAAATTCAAGTTTAATAGTTTAGTATTAAGGTGCGTTAAAACGTCGGAAAAGCACGTTTTTCAATATATATTAGCTACAGAAAATTTTAGTGTACTACTCTCATACCTAGGTTAGATCAAAATATAATAATTTTATTACTGGTAGGCGTGCCAATTTTAACAGGTGCTCAACAGCTGGCTCAAAATTGATTGTAGAGGTTGTAAAAGCTGCAGGAGTGCATTTGGAGATTAGTGAGACATATAAAGCTGCTATATTAGATTATTCTGCATCCAAAAAATTCAAGTTTAATAGTTTAGTATAAAGGAGCCTTAAAACGTCGGAAAAGCACGTTTTTCAATATATATTAGCTACAGAAAATTTTAGTGTACTACTATCATACCTAGTTTTGACCAAATATAATAATTTTATCCCTGGTGGGCGTGCCGATATTAACAGGTGCTCAACAGCTGGCTTAAAATTGATTGTAGAGGTTGTAAAAGCTGCAGGAGTGCATTTGGAGCTTAGTGAGACATATAAAGCTGCTATATTAGATTATTCTGCATCCAAAAAATTCAAGTTTAATAGTTTAGTATAAAGGAGCCTTAAAACGTCGGAAAAGCACGTTTTTCAATATATATTAGCTACAGAAAATTTTAGTGTACTACTATCATACCTAGTTTTGATCAAAATATAATAATTTTATTACTGGTAGGCGTGCCAATTTTAACAGGTGCTCAACAGCTGGCTTAAAATTGATTGTAGAGGTTGTAAAAGCTGCAGGAGTGCATTTGGAGCTTAGTGAGACATACAAAGCTGCTATATTAAATTCTTCTGCATTCAAAAAATTCAAGTTTAATAGTTTAGTATTAAGGTGCCTTAAAACGTCGGAAAAGCACGTTTTTCAATATATATTAGCTACAGAAAATTTCAGTGTACTACTATCATACCTAGTTTTGATCAAAATGTAATAATTTTATTACTGGTAGGCGTGCCAATTTTAACAGGTGCTCAACAGCTAACTTAAAATTAATTGTAGAGGTTGTAAAAGCTGCAGGAGTGCATTTGGAGCTTAGTGAGACATATAAAGCTACTATATTAAATTATTCTGCAACCAAAAAATTCAAGTTTAAGAGTTTAGCATTAAGGTGCGTTAAAACCTCTGAAAAGCACGTTTTTCAATATATGTTAGCTACAGAAAAGTATAGTGTACTACTATCATACCTAGTTTTGACCAAATATAATAATTTTATTACTGGTAGGCGTTCCAATTTTAACAGGTGCTCAACAGCTGGCTTAAAATTGATTGTAGAGGTTGTAAAAGCTGCAGGAGTGCATTTGGAGCTTAGTGAGACATATAAAGCTGCTATATTAAATTATTCTGCATCCAAAAAGTTCAAGTTTAATAGTTTAGTATTAAGGTGCGTTAAAACGACGGAAAAGCACGTTTTTCAATATATATTAGCTACAGAAAATGTTAGTGTACTACTATCATACCTAGTTTTGATCAAAATATAATAATTTTATTACTGGTAGGTGTGCCAATTTTAACAGGTGCTCAACAGCTGGCTTAAAATTGATTGTAGAGATTGTAAAAGCTGCAGGAGTGCATTTGGAGCTTAGTGAGACATATAAAGCTGCTATATTAAATTATTCTGCATCCAAAAAGTTCAAGTTTAATAGTTTAGTATTAAGGTGCGTTAAAACGACGGAAAAGCACGTTTTTCAATATATATTAGCTACAGAAAATGTTAGTGTACTACTATCATACCTAGTTTTGATCAAAATATAATAATTTGATTACTGGTAGGCGTGCCAATTTTAACAGGTGCTCAACAGCTGGCTTAAAATTGATTGTAGAGGTTGTAAAAGCTGCAGGAGTGCATTTAGAGCTTAGTGAGACATATAAAGCTGCTATATTAAATTATTCTGCATCCACAAAATTCAAGTTTAAGAGTTTAGCATTAAGGTGCGTTAAAACCTCTGAAAAGAACGTTTTTCCATATATGTTAGCTACAGAAAAGTTTAGTGTACTACTATCATACCTAGTTTTGACCAAATATAATAATTTTATTACTGGTGGGCGTGCCAATTTTAACAGGTGCTCAACAGCTGGCTTAAAATTGATTGTAGAGATTGTAAAAGTTGCAGGAGTGCATTCAGAGCTTAGTGAGACATAGAAAGCTGCTATATTAAATTGTTCTGCATCCAAAAAATTCAAGTTTAATAGTTTAGTATTAAGGTGCGTTAAAACGTCGGAAAAGAACGTTTTTCAATATATGTTAGCTACAGAAAAGTTTAGTGTACTACTATCATACCTAGTTTTGATCAAAATATAATAATTTTATTACTGGTAGGCGTTCCAATTTTAACAGGTGCTCAACAGCTGGCTTAAAATTGATTGTAGAGGTTGTAAAAGCTGCAGGAGTGCATTTGGAGCTTAGTGAGACATATAAAGCTGCTATATTAAATTATTCTGCATCCAAAAAGTTCAAGTTTAATAGTTTAGTATTAAGGTGCGTTAAAACGACGGAAAAGCACGTTTTTCAACATATATTAGCTACAGAAAATGTTAGTGTACTACTATCATACCTAGTTTTGATCAAAATATAATAATTTTATTACTGGTAGGTGTGCCAATTTTAACAGGTGCTCAACAGCTGGCTTAAAATTGATTGTAGAGATTGTAAAAGCTGCAGGAGTGCATTTGGAGCTTAGTGAGACATATAAAGCTGCTATATTAAATTATTCTGCATCCAAAAAGTTCAAGTTTAATAGTTTAGTATTAAGGTGCGTTAAAACGACGGAAAAGCACGTTTTTCAATATATATTAGCTACAGAAAATGTTAGTGTACTACTATCATACCTAGTTTTGATCAAAATATAATAATTTTATTACTGGTAGGCGTGCCAATTTTAACAGGTGCTCAACAGCTGGCTTAAAATTGATTGTAGAGGTTGTAAAGCTGCAGGAGTGCATTTGGAGCTTAGTGAGACATATAAAGCTGCTATATTAAATTATTCTGCATCCACAAAATTCAAGTTTAAGAGTTTAGCATTAAGGTGCGTTAAAACCTCTGAAAAGAACGTTTTTCCATATATGTTAGCTACAGAAAAGTTTAGTGTACTACTATCATACCTAGTTTTGACCAAATATAATAATTTTATTACTGGTGGGCGTGCCAATTTTAACAGGTGCTCAACAGCTGGCTTAAAATTGATTGTAGAGATTGTAAAAGTTGCAGGAGTGCATTCAGAGCTTAGTGAGACATAGAAAGCTGCTATATTAAATTGTTCTGCATCCAAAAAATTCAAGTTTAATAGTTTAGTATTAAGGTGCGTTAAAACGTCGGAAAAGAACGTTTTTCAATATATGTTAGCTACAGAAAAGTTTAGTGTACTACTATCATACCTAGTTTTGATCAAAATATAATAATTTTATTACTGGTAGGCGTGCCAATTTTAACAGGTGCTTAACAGCTGGCTTAAAATTGATTGTAGAGGTTGTAAAGGCTGCAGGAGTGCATTTGGAGCTTAGTGAGACCACATAAAGCTGCTATATTAATTATTCTGCATCCAAAAAGTTCAAGTTTATTTGTTTAGTATTAAGGTGCGTTAAAACGTCGGAAAAGCACGTTTTTCAATATATATTAGCCACAGAAAATTTTAGTGTACTACTATCATACCTAGTTTTGATCAAAATATAATAATTTTATTACTGGTAGGCGTGCCAATTTTAACAGGTGCTCAACAGCTGGCTTAAAATTGAATGTAGAGGTTGTAAAAGCTGCAGGAGTGCATTTGGAGCTTAGTGAGACATATAAAGCTGCTATATTAAATTAATCTGCATCCAAAAAATTCAAGTTTAAGAGTTTATCATTAAGGTGCGTTAAAACCTCTGTAAAGAACGTTTTTCAATATATATTAGCTACAGAAAATTTTAGTGTACTACTATCATACCTAGTTTTGATCAAAATATAATAATTTTATTACTGGTAGGCGTGCCAATTTTAACAGGTGCTTAACAGCTGGCTTAAAAATGATTGTAGAGGTTGTAAAAGCTGCAGGAGTGCATTTGGAGCTTAGTGAGACCATATAAAGCTGCTATATTAATTATTCTGCATCCAAAAAATTCAAGTTTATTTGTTTAGTATTAAGGTGCGTTAAAACGTCGGAAAAGCACGTTTTTCAATATATATTAGCCACAGAAAATTTTAGTGTACTACTATCATACCTAGTTTTGATCAAAATATAATAATTGTATTAATGGTAGGCTTGCCAATTTTAACAGGTGCTCAACAGCTGGTTTAAAATTGATTGTAGAGGTTGTAAAAGCTGCAGGAGTGCATTTGGAGCATAGTGAGACATATAAAGCTGCTATATTAAATTATTCTGCATCCAAAAAATTCAAGTTTAAGAGTTTAGCATTAAGGTGCGTTAAAACCTCTGAAAAGAACGTTTTTCAATATATGTTAGCTACAGAAAAGTTTAGTGTACTACTATCATACCTAGTTTTGACCAAATATAATAATTTTATTACTGGTGGGCGTGCCAATTTTAACAGGTGCTCAACAGCTGGCTTAAAATTGATTGTAGAGGTTGTAAAAACTGCAGGAGTGCATTCAGAGCTTAGTGAGACATAGAAAGCTGCTATATTAAATTGTTCTGCATCCAAAAAATTCAAGTTTAATAGTTTAGTATTAAGGTGCGTTAAAACGTCGGAAAACACGTTTTTCAATATATATTAGCTACAGAAAATTTTAGTGTACTACTATCATACCTAGTTTTGATCAAAATATAATAATTTTATTACTGGTAGGCGTGCCAATATTAACAGGTGCTCAACAGCTGGCTTAAAATTGATTGTAGAGGTTGTAAAAGCTGCAGGAGTGCATTTGGAGCTTAGTGAGACATATAATGCTACTATATTAAATTATTCTGCAACCAAAAAATTCAAGTTTAAGAGTTTAGCATTAAGGTGCGTTAAAACCTCTGAAAAGCACGTTTTTCAATATATGTTAGCTACAGAAAAGTATAGTGTACTACTATCATACCTAGTTTTGACCAAATATAATAATTTTATTACTGGTGGGCGTGCCAATTTTAACAGGTGCTCAACAGCTGGCTTAAAATTGATTGTAGAGGTTGTAAAAGCTGCAGGAGTGCATTCAGAGCTTAGTGAGACACAGAAAGCTGCTATATTAAATTGTTCTGCATCCAAAAAATTCAAGTTTAATAGTTTAGTATTAAGGTGCGTTAAAACGTCTGAAAAACACGTTTTTCAATATATATTAGCTACAGAAAAGTTTAGTGTACTACTATCATACCTAGTTTTGATCAAAATATAATAATTTTATTACTGGTAGGCGTGCCAATATTAACAGGTGCTCAACAGCTGGCTTAAAATTGATTGTAGAGGTTGTAAAAGCTGCAGGAGTGCACTTGGAGCTTAGTGAAACATATGAAACATATAAAGCTGCTATATTAAATTATTCTGCATCCAAAAAATTCAAGTTTAATAGTTTAGTATTAAGGTGCGTTAAAACGACGGAAAAGCACGTTTTTCAATATATCTTAGCTACAGAAAATTTTAGTGTACTACTATCATACCTAGTTTTGATTAAAATATAATAATTTTATTACTGGTAGGCGTGCCAATTTTAACAGGTGCTCAACAGCTGGCTTAAAATTGATTGTAGAGGTTGTAAAAGCTGCAGCAGTGCATTCAGAGCTTAGTGAGACATAGAAAGCTGCTATATTAAATTGTTCTGCATCCAAAAAATTCAAGTTTAATAGTTTAGTATTAAGGTGCGTTAAAACGTCGGAAAAGCACGTTTTTCAATATATATTAGCTACAGAAAATTTTAGTGTACTACTATCATACCTAGTTTTGATCAAAATATAATAATTTTATTACTGGTGGGCGTGCCAATTTTAACAGGTGCTCAACAGCTGGCTTAAAATTGATTGTAGAGGTTGTAAAAGCTGCAGGAGTGCATTTGGAGCTTCGTGAGACATATAAAGCTGCTATATTAGATTATTCTGCATCCAAAAAATTCAAGTTTAATAGTTTAGTATTAAGGAGCCTTAAAACGTCGGAAAAGCACGTTTTTCAATATATATTAGCTGCAGAAAATTTTAGTGTACTACTATCATACCTAGTTTTGATCAAAATATAATAACTTTATTACTGGTAGGCGTGCCAATTTTAACAGGTGCTCAACAGCTGGCTTAAAATTGATTGTAGAGGTTGTAAAAGCTGCAGGAGTGCATTTGGAGCTTAGTGAGACATATAAAGCTGCTATATTAAATTATTCTGCATCCAAAAGATTCAAGTTTAATAGTTTAGTATTAAGGTGCGTTAAAACGACGGAAAAGCACGTTTTTCAATATATATTAGCTACAGAAAATTTTAGTGTACTACTATCATACCTAGTTTTGATCAAAATATAATAATTTTATTACTGGTAGGCGTGCCAATTTTAACAGGTGCTCAACAGCTGGCTTAAAATTGATTGTAGAGGTTGTACAAGCAGCAGGAGTGCATTTGGAGCTTAGTGAGACATATAAAGCTACTATATTAAATTATTCTGCATCCAAAAAATTCAAGTTTAATAGTTTTGCATTAAGGTGCATTAAAACCTCTGAAAAGCACGTTTTTCAATATATATTAGCTACAGAAAAGTTTAGTGTACTACTATCATACCTAGTTTTGACCAAATATAATAATTTTATCCCTGGTGGGCGTGCCGATATTAACAGGTGCTAAACAGCTGGCTTAAAATTGATTGTAGAGGTTGTAAAAGCTGCAGGAGTGCATTTGGAGCTTAGTGAGACATATAAAGCTGCTATATTAGATTATTCTGCATCCAAAAAATTCAAGTTTATTAGTTTAGTATAAAGGAGTCTTAAAACGTCGGAAAAGCACGTTTTTCAATATATATTAGCTGCAGAAAATTTTAGTGTACTACTATCATACCTAGTTTTGATCAAAATATAATAATTTTATTACTGGTAGGCGTGCCAATTTTAACAGGTGCTCAACAGCTGGCTTAAAATTGATTGTAGAGGTCGTAAAAGCTGCAGGAGTGCATTTGGGGCTTAGTGAGACATATAAAGCTGCTATATTAAATTATTCTGCAGCCAAAAGATTCAAGTTTAATAGTTTAGTATTAAGGTGCGTTAAAACGACGGAAAAGCACGTTTTTCAATATATATTAGCTACAGAAAATTTTAGTGTACTACTATCATACCTAGTTTTGATCAAAATATAATAATTTTATTACTGGTAGGCGTGACAATTTTAACAGGTGCTCAACAGCTGACTTAAAATTGATTGTAGAGGTTGTACAAGCAGCAGGAGTGCATTTGGAGCTTAGTGAGACATATAAAGCTACTATATTAAATTATTCTGCATCCAAAAAATTCAAGTTTAATAGTTTTGCATTAAGGTGCATTAAAACCTCTGAAAAGCACGTTTTTCAATATATATTAGCTACAGAAAAGTTTAGTGTACTACTATCATACCTAGTTTTAATCAAATATATTAATTTTATTCCTGGTGGGCGTGCCTATATTAACAGGTGCTCAACAGCTGGCTTAAAATTGATGGTAGAGGTTGTAAAAGCTGCAGGAGTGCATTTGGAGCTTAGTGAGACATATAAAGCTGCTATATTAAATTATTCCGCAACCAAAAAATTCAAGTTTAATAGTTTAGTATTAAGGAGCCTTAAAACGTCGGAAAAGCACGTTTTTCAATATATATTAGCTACAGAAAATTTTAGTGTACCTACTACTATCATACCTAGTTTTGATCAAAATATAATAATTTTATTACTGGTAGGCGTGCCAATTTTAACAGGTGCTCAACAGCTGGCTTAAAATTGATTGTAGAGGTTGTAAAAACTGCAGGAGTGCATTTGGAGCTTAGTGAGACATATAAAGCAGCTATATTAAATTATTCTGCATCCAAAAAATCCAAGTTTAATAGTTTAGTATTAAGGTGCGTTAAAACGTAGGAAAAGCACGTTTTTCAATATATATTAGCTACAGAAAATTTTAGTGTACTACTATCATACCTAGTTTTGATCAAAATATAATAATTTTATTACTGGTAGGCGTGCCAATTTTAACAAGTGCTCAACAGCTAGCTTAAAATTGATTGTAGAGGTTGTAAAAGCTGCAGGAGTGCACTTGGAGCTTAGTGAGACATATAAAGCTACTATATTAAATTATTCTGCAACCAAAAAATTCAAGTTTAAGAGTTTAGCATTAAGGTGCGTTAAAACCTCTGAAAAGCACGTTTTTCAATATATGTTAGCTACAGAAAAGTATAGTGTACTACTTATCATACCTAGTTTTGACCAAATATAATAATTTTATTACTGGTAGGCGTTCCAATTTTAACAGGTGCTCAACAGCTGGCTTAAAATTGATTGTAGAGGTTGTAAAAGCTGCAGGAGTGCATTTGGATCTTAGTGAGACATATAAAGCTGCTATATTAAATTATTCTGCATCCAAAAAATTCAAGTTTAATAGTTTAGTATTAAGGTGCGTTAAAACGACGGAAAAGCACGTTTTTCAATATATATTAGCTACAGAAAAGTTTAGTGTACTACTATCATACCTAGTTTTGACCAAATATAATAATTTTATCCCTGATGGGCGTGCCGATATTAACAGGTGCTCAACAGCTGGCTTAAAATTGATGGTAGAGGTTGTAAAAGCTGCAGGAGTGCATTTGGAGCTTAGTGAGACATATAAAGCTGCTATATTAGATTATTCTGCATCCAAAAAATTCAAGTTTAATAGTTTAGTATTAAGGTGAGTTAAAACGTAGGAAAAGCACGTTTTTCAATATATATTAGCTACAGAAAATTTTAGTGTACTACTATCCTACCTAGTTTTGATCAAAATATATTAATTTTATTACTGGTAGTCGTGCCAATTTTAACAGGTGCTCAACAGCTGGCTTAAAATTGATTGTAGAGGTTGTAAAAGCTGCAGGAGTGCATTCAGAGCTTAGTGAGACATAGAAAGCTGCTATATTAAATTGTTCTGCATCCAAAAAATTCAAGTTTAATAGTTTAGTATTAAGGTGCGTTAAAACGTCGGAAAAGCACGTTTTTCAATATATATTAGCTACAGAAAATTTTATTGTTCTACTATCATACCTAGTTTTGATCAAAATATAATAATTTTATTACTGGTTGGCGTGCAATTTTAACAGGTGCTCAGCAGCTGTCTTAAAATTGATTGTAGAGGTTGTAAAAGCTGCAGGAGTGCATTCAGAGCTTAGTGAGACATAGAAAGCTGCTATATTAAATTGTTCTGCATCCAAAAAATTCAAGTTTAATAGTTTAGTATTAAGGTGCGTTAAAACGTCGGAAAACACGTTTTTCAATATATATTAGCTACAGAAAATTTTAGTGTACTACTATCATACCTAGTTTTGATCAAAATATAATAATTTTATTACTGGTAGGCGTGCCAATATTAACAGGTGCTCAACAGCTGGCTTAAAATTGATTGTAGAGGTTGTAAAAGCTGCAGGAGTGCATTTGGAGCTTAGTGAGACATATAATGCTACTATATTAAATTATTCTGCAACCAAAAAATTCAAGTTTAAGAGTTTAGCATTAAGGTGCGTTAAAACCTCTGAAAAGCACGTTTTTCAATATATGTTAGCTACAGAAAGTATAGTGTACTACTATCATACCTAGTTTTGACCAAATATAATAATTTTATTACTGGTGGGCGTGCCAATTTTAACAGGTGCTCAACAGCTGGCTTAAAATTGATTGTAGAGGTTGTAAAAGCTGCAGGAGTGCATTCAGAGCTTAGTGAGACACAGAAAGCTGCTATATTAAATTGTTCTGCATCCAAAAAATTCAAGTTTAATAGTTTAGTATTAAGGTGCGTTAAAACGTCTGAAAAACACGTTTTTCAATATATATTAGCTACAGAAAAGTTTAGTGTACTACTATCATACCTAGTTTTGATCAAAATATAATAATTTTATTACTGGTAGGCGTGCCAATATTAACAGGTGCTCAACAGCTGGCTTAAAATTGATTGTAGAGGTTGTAAAAGCTGCAGGAGTGCACTTGGAGCTTAGTGAAACATATGAAACATATAAAGCTGCTATATTAAATTATTCTGCATCCAAAAAATTCAAGTTTAATAGTTTAGTATTAAGGTGCGTTAAAACGACGGAAAAGCACGTTTTTCAATATATCTTAGCTACAGAAAATTTAGTGTACTACTATCATACCTAGTTTTGATTAAAATATAATAATTTTATTACTGGTAGGCGTGCCAATTTTAACAGGTGCTCAACAGCTGGCTTAAAATTGATTGTAGAGGTTGTAAAAGCTGCAGCAGTGCATTCAGAGCTTAGTGAGACATAGAAAGCTGCTATATTAAATTGTTCTGCATCCAAAAAATTCAAGTTTAATAGTTTAGTATTAAGGTGCGTTAAAACGTCGGAAAAGCACGTTTTTCAATATATATTAGCTACAGAAAATTTTAGTGTACTACTATCATACCTAGTTTTGATCAAAATATAATAATTTTATTACTGGTGGGCGTGCCAATTTTAACAGGTGCTCAACAGCTGGCTTAAAATTGATTGTAGAGGTTGTAAAAGCTGCAGGAGTGCATTTGGAGCTTCGTGAGACATATAAGCTGCTATATTAGATTATTCTGCATCCAAAAAATTCAAGTTTAATAGTTTAGTATTAAGGAGCCTTAAAACGTCGGAAAAGCACGTTTTTTCAATATATATTAGCTGCAGAAAATTTTAGTGTACTACTATCATACCTAGTTTTGATCAAAATATAATAACTTTATTACTGGTAGGCGTGCCAATTTTAACAGGTGCTCAACAGCTGGCTTAAAATTGATTGTAGAGGTTGTAAAAGCTGCAGGAGTGCATTTGGAGCTTAGTGAGACATATAAAGCTGCTATATTAAATTATTCTGCATCCAAAAGATTCAAGTTAATAGTTTAGTATTAAGGTGCGTTAAAACGACGGAAAAGCACGTTTTTCAATATATATTAGCTACAGAAAATTTTAGTGTACTACTATCATACCTAGTTTTGATCAAAATATAATAATTTTATTACTGGTAGGCGTGCCAATTTTAACAGGTGCTCAACAGCTGGCTTAAAATTGATTGTAGAGGTTGTACAAGCAGCAGGAGTGCATTTGGAGCTTAGTGAGACATATAAAGCTACTATATTAAATTATTCTGCATCCAAAAATTCAAGTTTATAGTTTTGCATTAAGGTGCATTAAAACCTCTGAAAAGCACGTTTTTCAATATATATTAGCTACAGAAAAGTTTAGTGTACTACTATCATACCTAGTTTTGACCAAATATAATAATTTTATCCCTGGTGGGCGTGCCGATATTAACAGGTGCTAAACAGCTGGCTTAAAATTGATTGTAGAGGTTGTAAAAGCTGCAGGAGTGCATTTGGAGCTTAGTGAGACATATAAAGCTGCTATATTAGATTATTCTGCATCCAAAAAATTCAAGTTTATTAGTTTAGTATAAAGGAGTCTTAAAACG